>MU150270.1:180130-207384 GCA_015584075.1 Collybia nuda
AGGTTTGAGGGGCATTGCAAAATACCACCTCCAAGGAAAATGAACCAAAGGGCAGCTCAAGTAGTCTATTATGTATCTAATACAAATTATGACTATCGAAGAAAGCTTCTGAACATCGGGTGCAAAAATCACCTCGAGAATCACCCAAAAATCAGTTGAAAAAAGTGTACAGTCAAAGTGGAATGCAATTAATCGCTGATTATTGAAGCAAAAATCAGCACTTGATCACTTTGAAAATCACCCGTTAATCACCCCACTTTGACCGTTACTATTAATCCATGGATTGTAGTCTGCAAATCTGCTGGTGTTGTGTGGCAATCCATAGATTGCTGCATTCACATGTTCAGAGGGGGGTCCTTGGCCATAGTATGTCTACAACCAGTGTGAGATCAGTGGGATCAGAGGTGTTTTGAGGCTTGAGGGCATATAGAATGATGAGCTTGGTTAAACCAGTAGCTGTGCAATGTGGGAGTAACAGATCAAGAAGGGATGGGTGGAACTAGTCCACCAGTTATCCCAGCCAGAGGGGAAAGGAAAGGCACTCCCTATTGCCAATCAACTCAATATTGAAAGGATATGTGGAAGCCGTAGTCTTACAATACATTGTATATCTACTTTAGCTAGTCTTAGCACATACCTTGGTTGCTTATAGAGCTTAGAGTGTTAGTGAGAAGGTCGTAAGAACGATAATTATTAGGTGTGTAGAATACTAAGTATTTATACTAATGTGATTGTGCGCACGGACCATCGGAGTCACAATCTTGGTCTCGTGACTTGGAGCGATTTCAACACTCAACACAGTGTACTCATCATTACAAGTCTACTCATTGAAATGGATGCCTTTATATGGCAATGGATGTAATAGCAGCAAGACAGTCTTATGCCTAATGGGTATCCTGGGCAAGGTTATATATGTCACAACACTATTTAAGTACAGGATCACTCACTGAGGGTGTACAGAAAGTATAGACCTATATCTTTTGTAAACAAATCAACAACTTAAACCATTAGACCTTAGGGATCAGTTGTAAAAAGCAGTTAACTCCATATAGAGGTTTGGTGACCATTCCAGAATGTGTCAAATTTGATCATGCTACTTTGTTTTTGTCATCCCATTCCACCTATACTCCACCCATATTCCTTGTCATACTACTGCTACAACCACACCACCACCCACCACCACTCTCACCACTGCCTCACTATCACCATCATCAATGGCACATCCCCCTTAATAGCCCTATGCACATGCTTCTATTTCCCTCTTATTTATCTGTAGTTTGCTACAACCACACCTGTATTACACATTGGTATATAAAATCCTAAACCAAAAAAGACATATCTGGGAATAAAGTTTGACTTTATTTTTCCACTGAGCAATCCAAAATAGGATTTTGTACATGCACCTACTGTATCCTATACATTTCTGCCAAAATTTACAGCCAATAAGATTGTGGTTTGATGGTTTTTCTTCACCTAATCAGGTCAAGATCATGGGTTCCAATGGGAGTTGGACACTTGAAATTTCAGAAGTACTCCAGTCCTCTTCCTCCAACCCATTCAGTGACCCACCAGTTACAGAGGTCCCTAAATTTTTACCAAAACCAAGCAACCCACCAGGTAACGAGCGCGTTGTTAACATTGTTCTTTTTGGTTTTCTGAGGGCCTTGATGGATCTATTGAATGCCTTGGTATCCGTGGATGTTTGGACGAAATTTGGAATTGTTAAGTGCATTTCTTGATCACCATCATCTACACCACCGTCCGAGTCATATCCTTCAGACTGCGTGTATGTTCGCTTTAATTTGGAAGGAGGGGTGGGAGCCACAGGTGAGCTGGGGAAGATGTCGCGAAGTGTATCATTCGCGGAGCGAAAAACAGCTCCCGTTGAATATGCTTTGGTATATGAAGAGTTAGGAGTTATATATCCTTCAGTGACGCCTAAAGACGCATACAGTACGATGAATGTCGCTGTTACTTAGCCATCCATTTTTCTACTTACTTTTCCTGACTCGTGAACCAATACTCCTCAAGCTAGCTGCTACATCAGAGGGCGTGCTTTATAGAGGGAGCAACTCAGGTTAGGTTCATGAATGAACATAGGATATAGGCCTACCTAGAGGGCGGCGAAAGGCTGCTTGAAGCAATAATAGCATCATGCGCGCCATCCGTCAGTACGCGCTTTGCTGTTAATGACATTCCGTTGCTGCTAGAGTTTGATACTCAAATTCAAATCTCAGGCCATCTGTATCGAATGCATTTCACGTGATCAAATGGTTAAGGACTGTAGTAGTAGTGCCAAGTATGTATGTACTAAGATTATTCGGTTGTCATGCCATTATGTGGCTGCGGGTGGGGTTTGAAGTAGTAAAATAAAGTTCTATGAACCTGATAGAACATTTCAGAGTTCGGCATCGATAGTATGTGATGAGATCATGCACGCGGCCAGAAGTTGGGGGCTTTCTCCACAATCTGCCACGCTCGACGCGGCCTCTGCGTTCCGTTTTCGCCTCTCATCCATGCGAATGGCCTGGAGATTGTCAATACTTCGCCTCATATATTTCCTGTTGACTTCTTGGTCATATTGGTCCCAAGTCTATGCACAGACAATCTCCATTGACACACCAGTCCCACCACTTCAATGGATCAATCTGTCAGGTTTACTCAAAGGTTCATCCCGCCCTCCTCCTTTGAAAGATGCTTCAGTTGGCTATGATGAGACAAGGCATGCCTGCAATGCCAAGTTACTGGGAGCGGTCACTGATTTAAAGTAAAGTCGGTCCTTGATCATTTTCGGAGGAGAGTCTGCGGGGGGTTTCGTACTGTCGCAAACGTACCTGTGAGTCATTTCCCTTGGGGAAGTACAGGATTGTTGACTTTGCCTTTAAGTCTAAACCTTGATACCCTCACGTGGTCCGTACCATCCCCTCCCTCTAATCTCCAACGCACGCCGCCTGCAAGAAGTGCTGCCGTCGCTGGGGGTGATTTTGCTGGAAGCAAGTCAGTGGCTTTGCCAGAGCATAGGTTATCCACCCTCTAATCGGTTCGTAGTCGGCAGGGGTTCGTGGTTATTGGGGGTAAAGGGTCTGATGGACAGGGCCTAGCAGACATTTGGGCGAGTGTATTTTCTTAAAACCAAATCATTGATTTGAATGCGAAAAAAATAACAGGAATATGACTTCAATAATAAATTTTGGTCCGAGGTCGAAACGCCTTCTCCTGGACCGTTACCGAGATGGGGCGCTTCTGGAGGCATTGATGTATTGACAGCCCCTACACAGGATCCCGTTGTCCCGGGTCCAAACAATACCTTTTTTCTCGTCGGGGGCTCCAATGGGACCCAGTGGAACTCCCTATCTGATATTTGGAGCTTAAGCATTGCTGGAACTCTATCTTCCAATCTTCCTGATTCTTCAACCGCGAGCTGGAATCGCCTGACAGCCGGAAATCTTCCAACAAAAAAGTTTCAAACTGGAACGGTTATTTCTAGTCGAATAGTAGTTGCGGGTGGTTGTGATGCGACATTGTCCAGTGGTTTCTGCGCCCAACAGGGTGCATATGTTATCGATGCTTCACGCAAGTCCAGTATATCTCCTGGTCCTTGCCCTGCTCCTCGACTCCGGCCTGTCCTTGTCCCGAATGCCAATAAATTTTCAACTAGTTTTGGGTCACAGGTGTATCTTCTTCTTGGAACTATTGACTCATCTCGTTGGCAAGATGACAACGGCTTAAACAAAGGAGAAGTGGTGAACTAAATGTCTTATTGATTTTCAAAGCACTACTCTAATTAGAAAAATATAGGCTGTACTTGATGCCGACACTGGTTTATGGACAAGAATTTTGCCTTCCGGCGACCCCGGCGTTACTGGGGAACCTACCTGGCCGACACCAAGAGAGGGTGCCGCAGCATTTTCCCACACAAAGGGTCTTGTTGGCCGATTGCGCGATGATTTCTCTGATACTATTGTAAGTTCTCTTTACTCCAAAATAACTCTCTATCATCTTTGTCGCCTGAATTTACGACCTAGGTTTTCGGTGGTCGGGACACGTCTGGTAATATCCTATCTGAGGTTTGGCTTCTGCGCGCGTACGCTGGTGTTGTCACCCCGTCTAGTTTGGTATGGGCCGGATTTGGGACCGGTGAACTTCAAACAGGAATTGATGCAAATGGATCCGGGGTTCGGGTCGAATACATGACGCGGTGCGCTTCTGTGATCACCAGTTCCAGTTTATCGAGTATACCCACGTCTGCAAACCCAACACCAACATCAACGACAGGAGTAAAATCGCCCTCAGCGTCTCCATTCGATACATCCCTGGTTCACAAAGTATTATCTCCTTTGTCAGTAGCCATATTTCAACTTGCATATCTTCTCATCCGCCTACTTTCACCATCCTATCTCGAGGATCATATACTCATACATTGGGTCGTGACTGGGGTAGTTTTGGCCGCTTATGCTTTGGGGGTAGCTGGACTGGCCATGGCCTTTACTGGAATTACGCGTACCACCGGGGGCCATCGTAACACCGCCGACCTGCACCTAAAAACTGGACATGCAATTTCAGGGCTAATTTTGTTTATAGGGGTGCATGGTCTAATTCCTGTGTTACTGTTCATTGCTTCGCGTATCAGAGGCTCGCATCATAATCCGGGGGGGCTCGTGGATGACGACAGCAAGCCAAATATTCCGGTTTCTTCTTTATCGATGGAAAAGGCACACCCCAACAGCGAGGCCATGCGAAGCCCGTCTCAAAGTTTCCACGATATGTCTCCGCCTGCGTCTCCTCGACCACGAACGAACTCATGGGGTCCATCAAGTATTTTTCGTCGAAGTCCTGACGGAAGAAGATCTACTGATAGCGAGTCTAGCTCGCTTGGACCACATAGAGGCTTTGAGGTTGTAAACCGTCCCACTAGAGCCCGTCGGGCCAGTGGGGGTTGGCCACAACCTCACTCTGCCGAAAATTACTCGCAGCAAATAGCTGCGAGGAGTCTTGGTGAGATAGACTGGCTACAGCGCCGGAGAACTCTCAACGCGGTGGTGAGTTGCATCGCTCAATGCATGAAACGAATCTGAGATTAATTGTACCTAGGGCGAACTGGACTACGCCATTTCTCAGGTACGCCGAGCACAATCATCATCTACCCCAGCAACCACAGATGCTTTGATGGGCTCAGCCACCCGGATAGCCCTCCGTCGTCAACTTCCATTTCCTCCACCGCCCAAAATAGTTCTACGTCTACTCGTTCAGTTATGTTTACTTGGTTTTTCTGTCTTAACCTTGGTTATCTTGTGGCAACGAGCTCCCAGATTTGCATTTGGGGTCTTTCTCACATGGACTGTTGCTTTTTACGCGGTCATGTCTGTCTGTTCCTGGTATTTTTGTCCGGAACACTCTATACTGTCTGCCCTTCGCAGTCGACTCGGTACTAATACTCCCGAGACGTTGGACACTCCTTCGACACCTACGCCGGGTCTCCGCACACCAGCTGGTCCGTATACCCATCACCAAACACCGTTTCGTGCTGCGGCTATCTCTGATGACGGCTCCGTCGCAGTTCGCAGTGTGGATACTGACGTCCTTGAGGATGGTGTTGATGAGTTTACCACACAGCGCATGATCGAGGAAGAAATGGGCAGACGTGACGTGTCAATTATCACCATTCCTAAACGTAGGCTATGGATTGCTAACCCTTCGTAGATATTATGTATGTACTTACTTCAACGTGCAGATGAACTAGTTCATTATAAAAGTGATATCATTTCATTAAGAAAAACCATTATTATTTGATGCTGGTATAGTATATGTAAGTGATCCTAGTCAAATGACTATGGAAAAATGAGTTCTTCAGGAATTTATCTATATATCGCCCTCAATAGCAACATCCCGTCTCCATCTGTCAACCCGGCCGTATTTCGCCTCATCGTGCGTAGGGGGCGGGGACGGAATTTGTATCGGAGGCTGCATCATTAACGGCATCATCGATGGCCCAAAATAAGGAGATCCTATCATCGACGGAGGGCTGAAAAACATGCTGTTTTGCATTTGAGCTTGCATCATCATCTGCTGCTGTTGTTGTTGGGCCATCATTTGGTACTGCGTCCGCCGTTGCTGTTCTGGGTGATACGCTAAAGGTCTGTCGTCATCGTCGCTGGCTCGCGACGGCTCAAGTTTGGAGACACGGAGGCCAAGAGGCTGATCGTCATCTTCATTTTCTTGTCTCTGCAGGTCAAATGAACGGCCAAACTCAGATTTTGACAAGATTGTCGGTTTCTTTGGAAGTAGAGTTGACAATGGCCGTTCTTCATCGTCAGACTCTCCGTGTTGTGGCCGCAAATGTGTGTTTCGGTGGATGGCGCGACTAATCGTAGCGGCGAGTGGCACATCATCGTCGCTGTTATCATCAGGAATCACGATAGGTATATTTTGGGATGAATTTATAGGCCCAGTGCTGGTGATATGGCGCAGCATTATATCGTCTTTGTCCTCGTCTGAAGAGCCGACATACCAATCCTCGTGAAGAGCCTGTGCGCTTGAAGGCCCAGCATCTTGGCTACCATCACTCTCCGTACTATCGTCGTCACCGACTTGAGGTGGTACTCTACGAGGTGCTTGATGTATGTCCGGCAATGTGGGAGGTTCTGCCGAAACTCTGGGCTTCGTTTTTCCTGCAAGAAAAGTTGGATGTGGTTCATCAGAGTTGTTGTTGGATCCACCCTTTCTTTTCTTTTTCCTTTTGTCCTTCTTGAGCGCATTTTCTTCTTCTCGTTTCCTTCGTTCTTCATCTTCGAGCCTTTCCTTAATTTCAATTTGCTTCAATTTCGCCATTTCTCGCTCCCATAGAGTGTCAACTCCAAATACGGACCGATTATTTGGGATAGGTGATTTCTGAGGTTGCAGATGTTTATCGTCTTGGTCGAAATTCAGCAAAGGTTTAGCATTAACCGAGTTTCTCCGCCCGGGCATTTGAGGATTGTACGAGTCCATATGCTGAGAAACAGGACGTGTTTGAAGTGTGGCTGGGTCTATAAGAGTACTAGCCCGCTGCTGGGAGCCTCGTGCCATCATTGAAGGTCGTTGATCTCCGGTGAAAACACTGATCCATATATGAGTTATATGCTAGTAGTATACCCCCTAAAGACATACCGCTGTTTACCCCGCATCTGCGCCTTTCGATTCTCCAGGTCGTCAATTAAGCTCTTCCCGTATAGTTTACCTGCTGGACGGCCAGTCTGGGTGTCATCGGGATCGCGTGTGACTGGAGAATGTGAACCCTCTGGTTCGAAGGTTTCAAATTGAGCTTGCTCCCCATCTTCAATAGCTCGAGGTAAATCCCCGTCCGTATATCCTGAACTTCTTTGACCCCCGATAGGCAGAGTGTTACGGAACGTCAGTTGAGATAAAGATAGTGCGATTAAAGGATTGGGAGTAAAAGAGTTCGAAGGATTAGGGGGAGAAGGTTGTATAATTGATAATGTACCAGATGCTCGCCGTGTGGAGCGCGCGCCGGGAGGTAATGGTGGGCCGTCTGTGGATAGGTGGAATCCGTCTCTGACATTTTCGCTAGGTGGGGATACAGGGGGGGCTGGTGGTTGCAGAGGGCTGGGCATAACCAATACCTTTGGTCGCAATAAATCCAAAGTGGTAGAACGCCGATGTTCTTGTTCGGTTTGAACGCGACCCGTAGCGACAGACATACGGTCACCATCGAGAAGAAAGCGAGAACCCAGGGAGGCATCAGATAATGTTCGTGCATGTGCAGCCGCTTTAGGATCGAACCGAGATGCACGAGACGGAGGTCTTAGGGAGAAAGGATTATCGTCTGCTAGCACCTTGGCTGTTAATGTAGTAGTTGACGTCCTTCGGGCATGATCCATTGTTATTTTGCTCTCGTTTTTCGCTGACCTCTTGGGGTACATGCTCGTGTTCGAAAGCATACGTTCACGCAAATATGGCGCGGTATTCGTTTGAACAGCAGACTCAGTGCCGCTTTCCTTTGGTGAATGTGAACGACCGGAAGCGGTAGGGAAAGGAATAGATTGAGTGGTAGAAGTCTGAAAGACAGTATGAGATGATGCCCGGCGTCGTTGTACAGGAACATCAGGCATTTCGATACCAGCGAGATCCAAACGAGACCCGATTGATCGTCTTCGGTTATCCGCCCTAAGAGTAAACTGTTTGTCCATGGCTGCTTTTTCGATTCCAAAGTACTCCAGATTCCCGCCTACACTCATTGACCTTGACGCACCTATAGTGCGTCTCGGAAAAGTTCGCATTGCATCATTGTTGGTTAAAGGATGGTGGGATGGTACAGAAGACATGGGATGAGGGTGACCCAGACCAATTGTTTTTGACTTCGTCTTATTGTGTCTTGGAGGCTTGTCCTTCAACATAAAGGCATCGAGACCCCAGGATGCCAAGTCGACCTCTAATCCTTCCCCCTCCACTTCTTCCTCGGATTCCATGTGATCATCAGCGCCGAAAGGATTTCTTAATGCGTCGATTGAACCCCTTGAAGTACGAGACTTCATTGTATTGACGATGGATCCACGTTGACCTGCATCAGCACCTTCACTCAGGAGTGACACGTCGAGATATTCACTATTTCGCGAAGCGGTAGGGACACGGGTTCCATTCCGCCGAATGTGGGCAAAAATTGCGCTCTCATGTGCAGAACGATGAGGCGCCTCAGGGTCTTCTGGATCATTATCGTACTCTTCAATGGGTCATCAGCAAAGAACAGACAGTATACAAAGAGCTCACATACCCAATAGTGCCGCTGCAAGTTGAAGTCGAGAGAATCCCGAGGCCATTTTAAATGGGAGGCCAGATACTTCTTGCCACGACGTTGAACTACAGTGCCCGAACTTATTTAAGTGGTGGTGAACTTAAAGACTAATGCCATTTAAATAATTGAAATCAACAAATTGACTTGATAATAATATTTGATAATATTCAAAAGGTAATAATTATAAGGTATATTTTTTATATGTAGACAGATATATAGACACTGGCAAAAGACAGATGATGGTGGGTGACTTTCAAGTTAGCTCCTCAAGGCCCCTACGTAGTAATAAGCTCCAAATAGTGCTATGAAATGGACTCATAATGGACTATATTACAAATTCGTAAGTACTAGTTATAGTTGTAACGGCAATTTATTTTTGCATATATGAGTAATTATAGTTTAAACTATATGATATTGTGCTGTAACCCAAGTCCAAACTCCGGAACTTAATGCCATCGACCAAGCGGCCACAACTTGGCAGTCTCGCCATACAGGAGCCTGTAAACCCGCCGCAGGTGGTTCATGTGTCGCCCGCAACTTGTCATGATTTATCCCTATTTAAAGGTGACGTGTGCTGGGTGTTAAATATTGAAGTTTGAACATTGGTAATTGACCGGTTCTCTAGATATCTTGAAAGAATATCGACGTTTGGATGACACAATAGTTATGAGGCTAAATCGCGCAAATGCAACCATGCGGGACCAAGAACGGCTTCAGGATCATATTAATACTACTAATGTACAGGAGCAAGCTTGCTTGAACATGTGGAGAGAGCTTGTAGGTGAGTTTGGACTTAATACACCTAATACTGTAATAGATTGAGTTCATAGGAAATTGGAATCGTCGCTCACAGTTGGTAGAATACTGCGCGTTTGTGGTTGATCAATCTTTGGCGGAGAAACGGAAAGCTTTGGAAGAGCAATCAACAGACCCAGTCACCCAGCGGAAGATTCAAGCAACAGTATTTGCAGATGGAGTCAAGGTGGGAAATAACGATCTCAAGTATGCGCATTGATAGATTTTTTTCCTCAGCGCAATCAAATTCATAATGAACTTACCATAGAATCCATTGTACAAAAAAGATCCATTGAAGGTACGCACCTTGATCTCCTACTTAGGGTGTAGAGATGTCGTTATGAGTCCATCTTACAGCATTTCGATCCCGTTGTCAGTATTTTTCGCCTCCAAAGACGGACATAGAAGGTCACAGGGTATGGGACTCTGTTTGAGGAGCTTATCTTCTGTGTTTATACAAAGGCTTCATGGCATGTGCTTGGCATTATGACGCATTTCATGTGATGTACATGCTTCTCAAGTTCTCATGTATTATACAACTCGTTCTCAAACCACAATGCTGGGGCGTTTACTGAGCTTTGCGCTCCTTATGTTCACGCCTGTTACGGGAGAAAATATAACGCTAGAGTATCAACGATATTGGGCAGTTACACCCTCCAGTGATATCAAAGTTCCTGTTCAACTCGGTGTTATGAGTCGTTGTCCTGATGCTCTCCTATGTGAAAACGTTTTCGATCGAGTCTTGGAGAAGGTATCGGAGCGAGTCGATCTCTCATTGATATATATTGCGAAGTACGAGTTGTCTTTATTTTTTCCTTGTTTGAAATCCCGCCCCTTTACTTATCAAAAATCATATAGAATTAATGCCTCTGAGCCATATTTTGGCGTTCAATGTCTGCATGGGCCTCAAGAATGTGCAGGAAACGTGCAACAACTTTGTGTGGCAGAATATGAGCCTGCTATAAAATGGTGGCAATTTATTCAATGTCAGAATTTTCAAGGTCGCACGATGATAGGGGATCCTGGCACTGCAATGAAATGTGCTAAGGCATCTGGTTTCGACTGGGAGTCGAGTGATGTAGGTCATTGTGCGGGGAAAGATGGAAGTGGAAGAAGCATCGAAGGCATCAACCTATTGAAGCAGAGCATAGCCATGGCAGAACACCTGCATGTCGAGTAGGCAACATTGGTATGAAGCACACGAACATATCTCATTGTTATTATCTAGGAAGAGTTGCACGGTCCTTATCAACGGCCGGAAAGTATGTATTCACGATGGTACATGGAAGCAGTGTGAGGTAGGCATCGTTAACTCGACCTTGTTGAAACTGTTGATTCAGCTTTGGCTTATAGGATGGTCATACAGTGAATGATTTTGTGAGGCAGATTAATGACGAATATGAGAGACTCAACAAGAAGTTGTAACTATTGAGTCAACAGATGTAGTATAAGACAACGAGCACATTTGGAGTTTGCGTCTTTCTGGAAGTCATTACACGGTAGGACTGTTTTTTTTGGCATTGCCCAGTTTCTAGTAGCATAGTAAAATGTAGTCTCAGAGTATGTATGTCACTTGATAGGCGACCCATTGGCTTCGGCCTGCAATTCAAATAAACGATATTTTTTCCTGTTAACCCAGGAGAACCTCATAGACAATAACAACTATGTTTATGGCAATGAGGGGAACTATAAAATTTATATCAGTTAGGTGGTTCCGAGATGAGAAGAAATTAAGCACTTCGCATAAGAGTTCGTACGGCGCTAATGAGGTCAATCAGTCTAGCCTTTATTCCAACTTCCCCTTGATATGAGCCCTGTTCGTACGACTGGTGGAAGCTTGTATTGAGATTTTGAGGCTGGCTTGAAGAAACCCAACCAACTAAGAGCATATTCGGTCATTGCGCGAGGACAGAGGATATAATAGTGATGGGCATACGTCGTGCCAGGAATCGATCTTCGCTCAAGACAGCAATAGCGTTGATTAATAGCAAAGATACTTGGAATATCTTCCCAAGCATTGACATCATTGCCAGTGGCAAAACAGTTGGGGTAGAGATTTTATGGGCGCAACCGCCTGCAGACGCGCTTTGCGTTTAGTAGTGAACTGGTGACCAAGTCTATACACGTTGTCCAGAGGGGCTACTGTGACTAATGGTCACTGGTCACCATCTTGTGACCAATATGTCTTCAACAACTTTTGGGTCTGACACCTTCAGAACAAGCAAATGCGAAATACTCTGCGATACGGTCTGTGCATCTAGAATGGTTTACATTGAACTTTATTCAATTCCCGTTTGAAGGTGCAAGACTGGCCTTTTCGGCCCCCCAAAGTCCTGCAATTTCATCTAACGGACCGCTTGAACTTCGCCGCCAGTAATGTGCTCTCTGATCTTATTTTGTCACAAAAATAACGTGTTTTCAGTGCAAGCTATATAAATCCTATAAATTGGGTCAAGGAAAAATTAGTACCTGCAGTTCGCGAGAAACAGACCAAGGAAGAAGTGGAAGCGGCCAAACATCAAGCCTCTGTAGAAGGAACAGGTAGTGTCTTTGAAACAGTACCGGTGCCAGCTCGCCCCAGAACCATATCCAAGAGGAGTGCTACGACTCTTGGAGCCTATGTTTCCAGGAAACCAACCAGACCCAGGCCTACTGCTGTGAGTGTATGGTTGTACGTCTGTATATATCGTTGTTAAGCTATGCTCTAGCATAAATATTCCACAGCCAATTTCAAGATATCCCATCGAAAATTGAATATGCTGGGAAGGCAGATTGCCGGGAAGCCCATCGACTATGCAATCCTGCAAATGCAGTTCAGCGAAAAACGGGCCAGCTCGCGCATCATGAATATGCTCGCGACGGCAAAAGACCATGCTGTTCGATATAAACGGCTAAATGAACCAAAGCTTGTCGTAGGTATGTGTGGAGAGTGTATTGCCATCCGTATCCTCACGCCAAATATTACAGCGGAAGCCTGGGTTTCAAAGGGCCCCAAAGGAGCCAGGAAACTAGAACCAAGAGGACGGGGCCACTTTGGTATTCGCACTCATCCAAATTCAAAGCTTAATGTGGTGTTGAAAGAAGGAAAAACCTTAGAGCGGCAGAGGCAGGAGGAGCGCGCACGCAAGCTGAGAAAGATTGTATCTGCTGCTGTAGTTCGGGAGGATAAACCTATACGGAATCCTTCCCCTACATGGGGGTGGTAATACCAATATGTATTAACCTTTACACCTCTCGAGTGATCTATTATATGTTTTTTTAAGACTACAACAGTATGTGAATAAGTATGTCATGATGCATATGCGTGATGTCTACTATTGAGTATAAATCCTTTTGGAAAGTTTGATCGCTCTGTCAGTGTCACACGATTGCTAAGAATAGTTCCCGCCACGTTGGGCTCAATTTGTCACGGCGAAGTGTCGTCCTCTCGCGTTTTCATTCTCTACAACAATGCCAAATCGCTGGCGCACTATCCCTTTTCTCTTGAGCTTTATTATTCAGTCTCTGGCAGCTCCACAATCTTTTGAAAACACTGCAATTGTCCGATCCGTTGAACTCGGTGGGGTAGCTGTACACGTCACGACAACTTTCGCCATTAAAGCTCTCGAACCGGGTGCCAAGGTATACACAATTGCTTTGGGTCGTCAGGAGAAAGAGAAGACAAGTTGGTTTGAAGTCAAGGTAAAGGGACAACAGAATCCACTCCTAATATCAGAGCACCCATATGCCTACGAGTCAACAAGGTATGTGTTTTTTCACCTAAGTTTATTATCATCAATCTCATTAAACACGCTTAGAAACTATCACCTTGTGGATGTTACTCTTCCCAGGCCGTTGACTGCTAATGGTACTTTAAATATTGTCCTTGAGGCAGTTCAGACCCATGCAACCACGCCATGGCCTACGACGGCTTCCCAAAAAGAAGATCAAGCTCTAAAGTTCACAGCAGACCTCCTTGTTTTAAGTCCATATCATACGTTGGTGCAGCGTACTAAACTCAAGTGTGTTTCAGTCAATTTCCCCGAAAAATACACTAATATTTTATAGGGCTCTCACACCCCGCTTGATCTCTTTCACAATTCCTAAGGAAGTCCAGGACTTTATGCCCGATACTCCTGCTTCCAAATCGGGAGCAACTGTAACTTACGGCCCATTCAATGACATTCCTCCGTCTGCCAACGAAAACTTCATCGCGGCGTATCAACAACCTGTCACTATTCATTACTTCCACGAACAGCCAGTTTTAGAAATATTAAAACTCACACGCTCTGCCGAAATTAGCCATTGGGGGGCAAACCTGAATATTCAGGACGATATCCAGTTGCACAATGCTGGGCCTGCGTAAGTAGTTACTAGATCCAGAAGAACGTACATATTAACGAAAGAACTTGGCGTTTCAGCTTGAAAGGTCATTTCTCCCGCCTAGACCATCAATCTCAGGCTTTTTATAAAAAACCTGCACCCCATGCATTGCCAGCACTGACCCTTCACCTCCCTTCTGGTATTCGAAATGCTTATTACTACGATCTCATTGGCAACGTTTCTACTTCGCGTCTTCGCGTCGCCCCATCTCCGCCCAAGAATTCGAAGACCAAGCAATACAGCGTACTTGAACTACGGCCGCGTTATCCTATCATGGGAGGATGGAATTACACTTTTACCCTTGGATGGGATGCCCCCTTGGCCGACTCAGCTAACTGGGACCATGCAACTGGAAAGTATATGGTAGAAATTCCCATCATGACACCTATTACTGGAGCTGTTGTAAATAATGCCGAAGTCAAGATTATTCTACCAGAAGGTGCAACGTAAGTTTGTCACTCCCCTGAACATTGATTTTTGTTCACCCCCATTTTCCTATAGTGATGTTGAATTCACGCCACCTTTCTCCGCCCTCGAAAACCGCGTTTCAACACATGTTACCTATCTCGATACGACCGGCCGCCCGACACTTACATTTGAGTACAAAGACTTGACAGTTATGCACGCACAAAGTATCTTCGTACGTTTTTTCTATATTCGAATCTGACAGTTCGGTATCCAACCCCCTCCTCCCCGTCTTGCCTTCAGGTGTCCTATAAGGTTTCGTTATCTGCCCATCTCAAAAAGCCGGTAGCAGTTGCGACTGCTTTCTTCAGCCTGTTCGCTTTTGCCCTCCTTGGACGACGAATTAACCTTACGATACACAAAAATAAAGTTTTGTAAATCGAAGCAATTATGTTGGCAATTGTACATATTCAGGTTGCATGCGGCTCCACCTCCATTATCCTCCATTCCGATGTCTATAACTTCGACTGAAACTGTGAAGCGTTACCTGTTCACAGCTTAGGGGTGTTGGACCTCTGAGCGGAAGTTAAGATCATTCATTTTTCCTACCCCGACGCAAGTATGGATGACGTACGGCTGGAGATACATGAACACACCAGCTGAACCATCCTCTAGTGGGCAGTTGTAATATATTCCCGTGATTCCTTTCTGACCTTGGTCGTAATAAAGCATTGTCCCTCGCCATTGCCAAAAACCGTTCGTGATGCCTACTTTCTTCCTTCCTAGAACGAGTTGAAGCGGGAAGTGTGATGTTTCTGTCGTGTTCACAACATTGACGTAATATATGGCTGTTTCGTTGTTGTACTGCCACAGCTGGTTGCGGTGGATGTAGAAGAGAGGAGGAGCTCTCGTGTTGGGTGCCAAAGTAAGATTCCCAGGTTGTCCTAAATTGATTATTATAATTAAGAAGGTAGGTGGTCTCAAATTGTAGTGAAAGTGTAGGGGGGTACCTGGTATTTGGACTGACAGATGTCGTGTTTGGTAATCATGTTCGCGAGTCGGACCTATTGCTTCAATGTATGCAGCGCCAGGGACCAGGGAGCCTATTGAGTTACGCCCGTTTAAACCTTCCCATGTTGGAACTGCAATTGCCGATAAAATGTAATTAAGGGTGATGGTGAAGAAGAGCTTTGGGACTGAAAGCATAGTTGTTACGATTATAGATATCAGGCCCAAGAAGGACACTCGGATTAAGCTGGTGCTTTATTTGAATGTTGTCGGAAAAGCATCGCTGTGAGAGAATATCCGAGTTTGACGCGAAACTGGAAAGATTGCATAGGCCACTATGCATATGTTTGATCAGCAGGTTGAGGGAACAAACGGCCCGAGTCACGTCAGGTGGTTGTGACGTCTTTTCCTGAAAATTTCCGACCCACGGCCGAAACTCTGCAACCGTGTTAACACGTATATATTGCAAGTACTTACAGGACACGATATGATGATTCGCAAACTAGAGATCGTCTATGCGACCTGTCCTTGCATCCGTAGTTATGCTACCTACGCCCGCACCACCACTGTGCTAGGTCAACCCGAGTCTAACCGTATTTTTCGTAGATCCACTAAGAGGCGTGATGATACCGAAAGTGGACCTTCCTTGACCACTGTTCGACATGGAATTCTCGGGGGGGCACCTTCAGCTACTCCCGGTACATCTCGCTCAGGACTTCAGCTGACCCAGGGTGAAAATCAGCCGTCGCTTCCTCGTTACCTTCGTCGGGAGGCTGGACAGTCGTTAAAAGAACACTCCCCTACTCCATCAACAGCATATACAGGGCGGGCAGCAAGCGGCGCACCCATGCAAACCTCAAAAATATCACATAGACAATATCGTTCACAGCATTTAGATCCCATACATGCGACAAATTCCAAGTCAGGAATTACCCTTTTGGAACCCCATGTCCTTTCGGCTCGACTCAAAAAATTTTGTAATGCGAATCAAATTGACGCCGCTGTAGCTCTCTTGAAGAGCTCGCCATTAGACGCACAGAATGCGCCGGTGTGGAACACTTTAATATGGGAGTGTATGAAGGCTAAGCGTTTCAAGCTGGGCTATCAGCTGTTTATCGATGTACGTTGTGACGCAAATATACATTTCTTCATGCCAATCATTTGACCCGCTGTAGATGAAAAGGCGGGGCTTCAGTCCCACGATACGAACGTTTCAAACCATGTTCACTGGTCTCTCTCGCATTGAGGACTGGTCAAATCACTCTAAACAACTCGCGAACGCGCGTTCAATATACGAATCATACCAAAGACACATGGCTGCTGTTAAGAAGGGGGATCCCAGCAGTTCGGAACTCTCAGTTAATCCCCTGGCCTCTTATATTACGTTACTCGGAAACGCAGGGGAATATCAAGAGATCTTCGACGTTTACTATGCAATGGACACTGAAGGACCTTTATCACCCAATCAATTTATCTTCACCGCTATGTTTCAAGCTTTATCTGTTAAACATGACCCATCCAACAGCCCGGATTCAAAAATTAATTCAACAAATGGTGTCGATGCAAAGCTTCTCTGGACCCAGATGTTGAAGACTTCGCGCAAGGCCCCAGGATTTCAAGTGGACTCCTTTATTGTGACTTCGGCTATCACAACATTATCTCGGGGTTATTCTGCAGATCAGGATTTAGCATTTGAGATCGCACGCGACTACTTTGGCCTCAGCGCACCTGGGGGCCAACCATCGACGGGAACCTTACGTCTTTCACCGCAGTCTTTTGCTGGCCTGCTCAAGCTCTGTAGTGCCAGTCGAAAATACGCCCTATCCGACCATTTTTTGCAGCAAGTAAAGAAACGACCTGATGCTCTTGGCGGAGTATCGTTATTAGACCGTCTTCACATTGAGGAGGTCCTCAAAGCCCGTCTCTCATTGCCAGCATCGGGCTCAGCTGCCTACGCGCTTGATCTTTTGGAGTGGATGTTACGTCAGGAGATTGTCGGAAATAATGGGCCAAAGATCCGGCCCGCGATCTCCACATTTAATCTTGTTTTGACGGCTTGCTGGCGAGATGCCGATTGGAACTCTGCTGCCAGGACGTTTGATCTAATGACAGGTTATCACTCGCATGATTTCATGGATGGCGCTGTATTAGTTCCCCCTAGGTTTGACAAGAGAGCCCCTGGGCGAAACCTTCTTCCTTCAGCAGAGACAATGTCGATCCTCGTCCGAACAGCTTATAGTACTCGCGACTATGCGAACGTCCGCCAATGCTTGCGGATCGTCGCCCACCTGGATGTGCACTTCCCCCAGGACCTTAAAACCGATATACCCACCAAGGCGGATAGAAGCAAGCAGTTCTTTATTTCAAAGCTTGCTTCGGCCTTGGTAGATTCCGTTACATTCGTTTTGAATCACCGCGATGGAGTCCACTCTGATCCAGACGAATCGCAGCGCTGGAAGACCTTGGCACGTCAGGCTGAGAGAGTATCAAAAGCATCCAACTCACAATTTATACCCACCTTAAAAAAACAGTAATTCAATTTACAGCCACAAACTCGCTTTCGCCAGGAAGGTAGATAGCTAAAGTATGACATGAGTTAGACGTAAAAGAACGGTAGATGAGGCATCCAGTATATAACTAAAAGAATGGTGATATTATATGGGCTAGGGAGTCCGAATGACAATGGAGAGCGACTAGAAACATATTCCGAGAGTCCGTTGGTGCAACGTTTGTTACAAAGGTTGATGACAGGGCATTGAATTTCGTAAAACCTAAGCTACAGATTTTGGTCGATCTCCTGGTCGAAGCGTATTTCCGTCAGAGTTATGGAAGGCAGGTGATGGAGGAATAAACACGGAATCATTTTCTGAAATCGCCATGGAGTATACTGGCTGGTATCCATGTGTGGTTCCACCACCAGGAATATATGTGTTCCTGTCATTGAGGGGCATAGGGCTCATGCGTCCACGAGTTGTTCTGGCGGGAGCGGATGGGTTGCGTTTACGACAACAGATTACAATTCCCGTAACAACCAAGGCAATAAGTATGAGTGCATTAAGGGCAACCACTGCTAGCATGGCTGGGAGGTATCTCCCGATCCTCTCCAAAGAGTCCGAAATATCCTGGGAGATGTTGAATGAAGGCATCACAGAGATACCATCTAAACCCTTGTAGGTGATGTTACTCCTCGGTTGTCCACCGCGAACTTTGTGGAAATCAATCGATGCCTCGTCCGCATCGATAACGGGGAGCAACTTCATGTATGGGTTACCCATTTTTCCTTCACTGTCGAAATCACCAAAGTCGTAAACAGAGTAAACGGAGCGCAAAAAGTTATCGCCAATGAGCCAGTCACTAAAAATGAAGATTTAATCGAACTGCAAACAGTGAATATGATCAAACATACAATTCCCTAGCACCAACATTAGAAGTTGATGGAATAAACGAACCGACACATGTCTCGCGATCAACTAGGCCATTAGGTGTAACATCGAGAGGGTGAATTGGAAATATTTGACCCCTATCCCGCGATTGTCACCATTAGAGGTTGGCATTTATGACAAACACAACATACCCTATCTGAAGAGCCATGTCAACTTCATAAGCACATGGTACAACCCATTGTCCGAGGGCAATGTCATATTGGGCACCTGTAATATTATTATAGATGGCATCACATATTGCCTTCGGAGCATAGCTGGAGGAAATAAGAATCTAAAAAGTTTACCAAAAGGCACAAACATACGTGTATGATGAACCACTATCCATCAAGACAACTGCTTTGTTGCTCGGGGCTCCTGGAACACTAGTATCGGATGGAACGATTATCCTGTCACCGACGATAACTGCATCTAAAAGCACATTCCACCGGCTCGGTGATCTAGGTGGCCATGTCGGGATAGCTGTTTGGTTCACGACAGCTGCATATTTCGGTTCGAATTCACCTATGATTGATACAATTAGTCCGGGGCGTGACGAGCGGAAGGGGGGAAGAAAGTGAAAAAACGAACCTATTGAAAAGCTACCTTCGACCTCATCATCTTCTTCGGTACTCCTCTGGAGGGCAAATGCGAGGAAGTTCGGCTCAGAAGGGTGTGCTTCAAATAGATTGTATAGAAGGCTTCGTCCAGTTGACGAGTGAGTAGAATTAAGCTGAGCGTCAATAGTCGATAAAGAGGTAAATCCCAGCCCAACGACACCATTCGCGCCATATTGTAGAGCAGGGTTCTCTGCAGAACTGACGTCCAAGAATGCCTGAGAAGGTATAGCCATGCTATAAGTTGATCGGAACTATGTTAGTGTTGAGTGATAGTATGGTTAGACGAAACTAACCCTGCAAACTGAACTGCAGCAAAGGACACATTACCAAACACTGACCCAATTACATACTGAGTATCGACAATTATCAAATTTTAAAAATGGAATAGAAATGTCCGTCCGTACTGAGAGATTATGAGTGGTTGCCTAAAGTGCAATGTCAACAAGAACATGAGACAGGTCGGGAGTCTGGGCTCACCGTCGGATGAGAATTAGGGAGAGGGAAACTCATGCCTGGAGGCCCCTTAATCCAAAGGTCTGATGAACCCGTGTCTAACTGGACGACAAAGTCTGTAGATCCTTGAGTTGTGCCCCAACCAGATGGACGTTAAAACTGACCGTTCCCTCCAAGAGTGATCTATAATGTTTAGTACGTCATTCGTAGCTTATAGGCTATCCAGAAATTCTTACGTTGGCCATATATATCAAGTCATGCACAGTGCTTCCAATGACTATTAGTTGAATGAAGACAATGGAAGTGGACCGCTGTGCACCTGAGGTCAAGTCCGACATCCCCTCCAACACTTTGTTGGGAAGCTGACGCGCTATTTTCTCCCCTCCTTTGTACCACCGTTGCTCGATGTTTGGTCTGTTTGAAAGACACTTTGTATGCCGACGTGGTGACAAAAATCAGGGCTAAAATAATAGAGAGTATATGGAATCTCATCCCGTAAGCCACTTATCAGAAGGTAATGAATGGCTGTGACTTGAGTAAGGCGAAAACAGACTCCTGTTGGAGGGTCTAGTGGGGGTGGGGAGAGGTCAACAGGCCAAAGTAGAAATTGTGATGGTCCTAAGCGCGCAACCCCTTGTTTGTAATTTCGACATTATTTCACACATTACATATTCAGACAGACACTGTCTTCATATTCTACACAGCTTTGCACAGAGCACTCACACCGCAGAAACAAGTTCATCGAGACCTTCCATCCTGCCAACACACATCCAAGTCAATCTAAAATGCAAAAATCAGGGAAAAGAAAGATGAAAAAAATATTCATTCAGCCAGAAATCTATGAGGCCCGCGATTAAGAAATTGGAAGGGACCCAGGTCGGAGAGTTCGTGTCGGTCGTCAGCGTCGCCTCAGATTGTTAGTAACAGTCGAAACGGTCGATCCGTAATTGTGGACTTGAGCCATTCTGCAACTCGCCAAAATAAGATACTTATAACCTTGTTTATCGAGTTTGAGCTAGAGAACGAGACTCGATGACATGCAGCTAGCGTTCCTGACACATTGGCAAAGTTTTAGATTTGTAGCCATCTCCAGGCCTTGTTTACGGATAGGACGGTTTAAGTAAAGCTTGTGGAACGAAAGCCTTTTCTGAAAATTTTAAATAATTACCAAACTGTTAGTCACTATCAAAAGGCCAAAATCCAAATTTAAATAGCCTCGGAATTCACCACATTGACTGCCACTTATCGAACCCATGTTGCATAAATGAGAGATGTACTATATTGAGACTTGTCTAACTTTTCTGTACAAGTCAGAGGACTGTGGTTCAACATATTTAATATATAATAAATAGGCTAAGGAGAACTGCAACGACCGGTAAAAATCGGAGTGTGAGAAATAAACTCGGCTTGTAGATAATATATCCGTCACTTTTCCGAACTCGGACCGGAGCCTACAACTACTTTTAAGTTCAACACAATTAAGTCAAAGAATTGACATCACCACTTCGTAGGTCAATACTTTCACCATGTCTACTGTTGCTTCTCGAAACAGTATCTTTCGCTTGATTAGTGCATCACAGCGTTCTGCTTGTCCATGTCACGGTCCCTGTACTTCGCATTCTCATGGAGGCCAAATTCAAGCTCTCAACCAATTGAGAACATTTGCTACCCCAGTGAACGCCGTGGAAAAGGAGTACGCATTCGAGGTACGAATTTCCCAGTGTAAATGGCGGGTTTAGCACTTTACAAATAAACAATGAAGGTCGCAGCCTCCAATCTCAGGTTTGGTGATGGTGTCACTGCAGAGATTGGCATGGACTTGAAGAATATGAGAGCGCGCAAGGTATGAACACATACGCAGAGTTGGATATATGACTAATCCCTTTCACAGGTTGGAGTCTTTACCGACCCCAATGTTGCTAAACTTCGGCCCATGAAAACTGTGGGACTCGGATTTTGTTTCTTAGGGTGGGAAGATCTAATTCTCACTCTCAGGCTATCGCCGCTCTTGAATCCCAAACAGACCTTCCATTTGAAGTCTTCGATCAGGTTGTTGCGGAACCCACGGAAGATAGCTGGGCGAAGGCCATTGAATGGGCCAGAAAGCATGACTTTAGTCATTTCCTTGCGTACGCATACGTATCAATCACTCCTGCCGTAGTCTCACCGAAGATTTTATTAGTGTGGGAGGCGGCAGTGTTATAGATACTGCCAAAGCCGCAAACTTGTGATAGAATTTTAAGTTCAATGAACCCTTCCACGCTAACACCCCCACTAGATTTGCTGTCTACAAAGAAGCAAACCTTATGGACTTCATCAATGCTCCCATTGGAAAGGGTTTACCTATATCTAAAACTCTCATGCCTTTAATTGCTGTTCCCACAACGGCTGGAACTGGATCAGAAACCACGGGGACCGCAATTCTTGATATTACTTCACGCTCGTTCAAGACAGGGATTGCTAACCGTGCAATGAAACCGGTCCTGGGTATTGTGGTAACTTATTTTAATATATTCTCCCTGTTTTGAAGTTGAGGTACCTCTTAGGATACACATAACACGGAATCCTGTCCAACGGCGGTCCATATTAGTGCGGGTCTCGATGTTTTATTCCACAGTATGGAAAGTTATACAGCAATTCCGTAATTCATATCACTTGGCAGCTTCTGTTAAATTACTAAATCTATCAATAGATATACCGAACGCACACCCCGACCCGCTAATCCTATTCTTAGGCCTGCTTATCAAGGGAGTAACCCAGTCGCTGATATTTTCTCATTATGGGCTTTACAGACTACTGTCAAATATCTTCCTCGTATTGCGAAGAACCGTGATGATACAGAGGCCCGAAGGCAGATGTTGTATGTGTTGATTACATCGCATGATCCGCAATCCGCCAACTTAACTCACAGACTTGCGTCTTCTTTTGCTGGCATTGGCTTCGGAAACGCTGGCGTCCATTTATGTCACGGAATGAGTTATCCGGCGTGTACATTTTCTTTACAATCACCGTCTCAATCTGACAGTACCACATTTCTACGTAGATATCTGGCCTGAACAAGAAAGGTCCAAAATACAAGCACCCAGGTTATGTTACCGATCTGCCCATTATCCCTCATGGTGTTAGGTAAAGGTGTACTCTCCCGAGCCCCCGCCTAAATTAATGATTCCTCTTTATCAGCGTCGCCCTGACAGGTCCAGCAGGTAGGCACCTACGCACAGGATGACTTTATAGCTGAAACGTCCCAATAAGTTTTCCAATTCACTGCACCCTCTTCACCCGATCGTCACCGCCAGGCACTCGCCATATTCAATTCTACAAACACGTCAGACCCATCGATAATGAGCATCCCTGACCGCGAGATCGGAGCACACCTCTACGAATCAATTGCGCGTTTCCTTGATGGTTTAGGTGTTCCTCGTGGGTTAAAGGCCGTTGGGTGCGTCATTATTTCGAACGCTTTTCACATCCTCTCATGGACGTCGTACTAGGTATCAATCCAGTGACATAGACAGACTCGTTGATGGCACACTTCCTCAGAGACGTGTCCTCGATTTAGCCCCTGGGATTGGAGATGTGGTTGGTTCTGATGGGAGAGAACACCTTGCGCGCATAATTGAAAACTCTATGGAATACTAAAGAGGACTGTTCATTTTAGCCTGACCTTGTTATTAAATTCTTGCCACTTGAATATTGGATCATGTGTTGAGTCTTCAGCCTGAGTGGGTCCTAATCTTAGAAAACAAAATATAGTTGTGAAAATATAGTCACCAGTTCTTAAATAAATTTCCCTCTTTCCCTCTCGACTCTGTCCCAGCGCTCCATCACTGAGGTTAAAACTGTATAGATAAATGTTAATATTCATGTCTTTTCCCAGACTAGATGATTTTGGGGTAAGTTATTGAATATAATCTTGCACTGGCTGGTTTCACATTGTAGGTCATCTAGTTCTCTCAAAAAAATTTCTTTTAGAACAACAAAATCTTCAGTAATGTACCAGTAGGCCCCTGGAAGCCCCTTCTATATTCGTAAGTTCCCCCAAATAGGCAGTCATGTCATAAAAACATGGAAAAAACATAATTATAATTCAAAGTTGCCATGTTCTTTAGCCTCAGTAAAAAAAAGTCACACGGAAGTCTGGTGAAAGTCACATGAATATTGGGTTTGACTAAATTGTCGTTTCCAGCGACTTTTACCTTTTTGTATAGTCTTGTAATAGTTGTGTAATAGTCAATTATATTTTTTGAAATTTTATGACTTTTGCATGACTTTTTTATGACTTTTTTGTGCCTTATGTTTGACTATTAGATGACTAAATATTTCACAAATAGTCAGTGAGGTCAAATTTTCATCACACAAAAGTCAAGGTAAAGTCAAAGTGGATTCTATTGGATTATAGATTTACTCTATTCTAAATACTATTGTAATGTAGTCCCCTATTCCCTTAATTTTAGTTGACATGAGAATAGCCCTGGCAATGTCTTAAGGCTCTGGATTAGCAAAGGAGATTCAAAGTGAAAAAAATAAACATACCAGCTTTTTGGGATTTGGGATTAGTGATGGTTAGAGGTGGATGTGTACATACCTGGTGGGCCTCCCCCTTTTACTGTCCTGCCTGCTGTTCTGTTTGTGAGTGAGTAGACAAGTGGTATGGCAGATGGTGGTGCAAGAGGTGTTGTGGGTGGTGCTTCGTCACTCCTAAGGGTGTGCTGCTCATCCCTGCTGGCTGTGATGTGGTGTTGATAGAGCACTAATGGTGGTACATAGGGGCTATTAGGAACACACCTCACAGGCCTCCCCCCTTTTGTCTGCCATCCCCCCATTGTCCTACTGGTCTCACATCTGTCAATTGAGGGGAGGAGGCTGGGCTGTGGCTTGAGGGGTTGTATTGGCATCATTGTTGGTGTTGGTGTTGGCAGTTTGGTGGGTGTTGTTGAGGTGTTGTTGATGGATGAAGATATTCAACAAAGTGGTTTTTCTTTTTTTGTAGTCTACATTTTATATACTGCTGTACATTTGTACAGATGCGGTCAAGTGTTACCGTGGTTGAAAAGCCAAATCAGAATATGTCGCTTGTAGGCCGTCATATGTGGCAAGGGTGGATTGCTTACCCGTTCCCGGGCTAGGCGTTCTGAGCAGTGTTCCCTGTAAGGGGGACATGTAATAGATCCTAGTGGGACTAAGGAAGGGTGTCATTGCCAAGGGGCACGCCCCCAGTGCTTCTCAATCCTTTCTCTAGGCAGTCAATGCGGCCATTTCCCACATGTTGTGGTTCACAGGGGGGCACACCCCTCTGAGAGCAGCCTAGGGCTGCCCGACTTAGTCCTGAGGGACCAGGCCCATGTGTGTGCACTCACCTGAAGGTGTTTGACCCAGTGTCGAGGCTACCACTAGCAGGTACCCACCTAAATCCTGGTACTCCAATCCTATTCTATGTGAGGTTCGCGGAAGACCCCAAAGGCTTCTGGATTATTGTGCAGGAAGTTGCAGACCCACACAAGGGTCATGCAGCGACCTGGCGGTTTCCTTCTCTTGTACAGGGGGCAGAAGTGAAACACATGATTAACGGTCTCCTTACCAAGGCCACAATTGCATAGGTATGTGTCCTTCTCTTTGAGGAACTGTTGCCTATAGGCACCAATGGGTGCATGACCTGTAAGGGCCCTTGCCAATCGAGCTGTCTGATTTGTCTCTGTGGAGATCTTGCCAATCCAAGATTCAACGAAGTGGTGTGGCAAAAGTACTGTAGTGCTTCTAATCATGTGACCATCAATCCTGGACTTCGAGTCAAGTCATTTCACAATTAGGAATTCTGGTCTTGCCCAATGGTCATGAACACTAATTACATTATGTAATGTTCATGCCTTTGTGTTTGAAGCAAATTTTTACAAGCCTGTTAGTGTAAGGGGATTGCTTGGACAATCCACATCTAGTTATTCGGATAATCATTGTAGTATGTATACATGGATCATACTGACATCGTCTGCCTGGAGTATCATTGGCATACCCCCTACGTCCTTATGACACCTCCCTTACCCCTCTTGCAGATAGTAGAATTCCTCCTTGCTGATACCTTACACATAGATCGTTGTAGAGTCCTAGCGGGCTCATATAGGCTTCCGGACTCTCTCCGTAGATAATCCTTCCGATGTACCTATATAATGGCACCTTCCACATAGTGGTCGGTACCTTTGCAATAAACTAGGATCCGGGTTATTTACAATGACTAAGTATGCTTGGTTCTAGGTGCCCCCTTCCCTGCATGGTCAGACCTGACGTGCATATTGCCCTCCTAGTAAGCCTCTCATACAACACCTCCCCTTACAGTTAGGTTATTATATTATAACAAATGGTATATCATTTGAGAAAATAAAAAACAATAGTACTCTGATTATTAATAAGTATATTAGTAAGTGTCTTTGGACAGGCTGTGTGGACTAAGTGGGGCAATGTATCCACTTTGGACTTCAAGAAAAAATAATTGAGGAGTCAGCTGACATAGCTGATGTAATTGTATTTCAAAGTTTCTTGATTATGTAATTGTATTTAGTCATATGCACATGACTTTTATCAGACTTTATGTTGTTACAAGTTATGTACCCGTGTTAAACAATGTTTAATCCCTGTTTCGAGTAAGGCAATGTTTAATCACTGTTTTGAGTAGGGCAGTGCTTAATTCTATATTGCAAAACTGACCTTTGGCCAGTTTTGTCCCCGTGAGTGTGCAATGGCCAATCCATATATTTAGACACAGTGTCCAATCCCAATATGTGAACACAAAGTCTAGCAAAACTGACCTTTGGCCAGTTTTGTCCCCGTGAGTGTGCAATGGCCAATCCATATATTTAGACACAGTGCCCAATCCCAATATGTGAACACAAAGTCTAGCAAAACTGACCTCTGGCCAGTTTTGTCCCCTTGGGTACACAATATTCAATCCTAGTATTTAGACACAATCATTAATCCCAATATCTCAATATAAAGTCTAGCAAAACTGACCTTTGGCCAGTTTTGTCCACTACTATGTCCAATTACATTACTTAGACACTAACTATACCAAACTCAACCTACAACTACTCCCACCCCTCTAAGTCCCCTCACATCCCCAATTCCCATCTTCAGCCAGTTTTGTCCCTTACTATTCCAATTCCAACTTCAGCCAATTCTGACCAACTCTTAATCCTAGCCTTGCAGTCCTTGCCTGCTTCCCCCCCCTGACCTGCAAATCTAACTTTCATCCACTTTTGTATCTGTGCCTGTAAACTCTTAATCTCCCCTCTCTGCCTGATCCCCCCCCCCTGACTATCCAACCTTGAACCCCATTTCCCCCTTCATCCACTATTCTCCCTGTCACTCCATACATAACTCTTAATCTCTGTTACCCCTCCCCCCCTGACAATCCAA
>MU150270.1:215716-232528 GCA_015584075.1 Collybia nuda
GGAATTGTAGGACACTGTTTGTATATTCTAAATATACAACAACCAGACCTATATCTGGTCTGGTTGTGGAGAAAAATGCAAAACATTTAAACTTGGAATGCCTATGCAGGATTTTGATTGCTTTTGTTTGGTCATATGATGCCAAGGATTACACAAGCTCTCCAAATACATGCAAATAATGTTCCTGAGATGTCTTGTTATGAAAATCCTGACATTCTAGTTCAAAATAAGAGAAAATCTCATTATGGTAATATTTTCCCGTGGTGATGAAGGCGAATGAATGAATGAATGAATGAATTTTGTGACTGAAACCTGGGGTTATAAAGAACGATTCTTTAGTAAACTAAAGAACTCATAATGAAGAAACAATTTAAAAAAATAAAGCTGTAGAACTGTTACAAGGGGGTATTTAGAAGTTATCTACAAGTGATCAGTCCCCAATGTGCATGGTTGTTCTTATTGAGGCCGATTTGCAACTCCCAGTTAGTCATAGTATGGGCCAATGATCTCAGCGGAATGGTCTTAAATCTGCAATATTTGGACAGGAAAATCGACAAATTCGGGGCCTCAAATCCGCACAAAATTTCCGAACATATAGAGGAGCTTCCGGTATAATAATAATATGTCACAACAGTGACGGACCACGTGATGTTCGTTCGATATGAATGTCTGCTACCTTATCATCAGAGCCCGGATTAACAATATTGATCAAGTCAAGAACTAAAGCCTTCCTTTGCGCCTAAATGCAATTCGCACGGCGCAGCATTTTCAGACCATGCATTGATTTACACGATGGACAAGTCAAACAGATTGTTGGCGGCACCCTATCGGACACGGCTCCTGAAAATCTCAAGACGAATTTCGTAGCAAGGCTCGTACTGTCGTATTCGTCCATCTTTCTGCCTTAGTGAAGTTCGCACGTTTCGGAACACTCAGCGATTCTCCAGCAGACTTCTCTCGTCTGTATAAGAAGCACAACCTTGAGGGGGGTCATATAATCAAATTGGGGCCAGGTAATGACCCTGCCGCGAGGGAAGCACTAAGTGCATGGTCGGGTTGGCCAGCTCACCCACTGTGTTACTTGATGAGTTGACCACGAGTTAGGTAAATTCCAGATTGGTGGCGGGATCGACGATGAGAATGCGACGGAATGGTTACTCGCAGGTGCTAGTAAAGTTCGTAACATGAAACGCCCAAAATTGTGGTTAACCTCGCATTTATAGGTCATTGTAACATCATATCTTTTTCCGAACGCACAGTTCTCGTTGGAGAGATTAAAAAAAATATCATCTAAAGTTGGAAAAGACAGACTTGTGGTCGATCTCAGGTATATACAACATTCCCATTTTTTTTTTGCTCCACGTTCGTGATAGATAAATTAGTTGCCGACGGCGAGGGAATAGATGGATCGTAGCAATGAACAGGTGGCAAGTTTTGACAGATATGGAGGTATCCGAAGGTGATATCTCAGTCTTTTGTTATGCATGCCCGCTGAATAGATAAGGATCAGACACCCTAAATCTACTCTCTGAATACTGCAGGTCTGTTCGTTTGTCGCGTCTTTAAAGATCAACTTGGGAATTCCCGTCATTGAAGCGAATTTCTGGTACATGCTGCCGATGTGGAGGGTTTGTGTCAAGGAATTGACCGAGATCTTGTTGAAAGTCAGTCAGGTTCGTTTGTCCTAGGGCTCCCACATTGAAATTAGTAGGCCTCGGAAAATGGGTACAGATTCCTACAACATACGCGGGTGGTGCCAAGGGTTGGTGCATGTTTAACCCGTTTTTGGTCGTCCTCACCTTGGTCTTCAGATATTAATGATCTCGACCTTGTTGAACGGCTTTCAGGAGGCCGAGTTGATTTGACATACGGAAGGTGATAAAAACGCCAAAACCAATTTCGTAAACTAATGCTCTCCATAGCTCCCTTGATATATTTGGTGGTACATTAGTTAGATTTCAGAGTTTGGTAGATAGAAACATAGCGAGAACCCCCACTTTAGATTATTAAAACTATGCAACAATTGAGGAGTAATGATAGATAAGATAAGATCTTATTGATGAGGCGTGTGAACAGACGTTACAGTTCTTGGAAAATAAGGTTTGGGACACGATCTGGACGGCTGAAGCCTGTAATCGCAAAGTACGACGTTCCTCAAGGTGAATTTTTCTCCATACACTATAGCGGCTCCATATTTGAGAGAATAGAGGTAGTTCTCATAGCCATGCTGCCTTCCCTTCTTTCCCCTCAAATATGCGGTCCCCTGCGCGAATACCGGTCCTGACTCTCTTTATTTCTGGTTAATTAGAAACCACCAAAATGCCTGGAAAAGTCAAGGCTTACGAGCTCCAATCAAAGTGCGCATGGCTGATATATTGGTCTCTATAGCACTATTCTAACCCGTATTTAGGTCAAAGAATGACTTATCTAAACAGCTCCTGGAGCTCAAGAACGAGCTTTTGACACTGAGGGTGCAGAAGATTGCGGGAGGTTCAGCATCGAAGCTCACAAAAATGTGAGCCATTATCTTGTTATCTTGTTCAGAAGAATACAAGTTATTAAATCGTCCTAGCTCCGCTGTCCGAAAATCTATCGCTCGGGTGTTGACCGTTATGAACCAAAAGGCCCGACAAAATCTCCGGGAATATTACAAGGATAAAAAATACCTGCCCCTTGATCTCCGAGCGAAGAAAACGCGAGCAATCAGACGGCGATTAACCAAGGTATGCATTGCGATTATACTTATTATGGATATATGTCACTTACCCATTTACGTGTAGCACGAATTGTCTCTGAAGACTCTGAAGCAGCGCAAGAAAGAACAGAATTTCCCCATCAGAAAGTATGCTATCAAGGCATGATTGACGAGAGAATAGGATGGGCCACGCCACGTTCATACGACTTGGAGAGTTCGCTTTCACGTCTTTATTTTTGTACCCTGCCTGCGTTAATCGACGACGTTCCCATGCCCTTATACTGATAACTACGGTCGGGTGTGTACATGTGTTTTCAATGTAATGAGGTCTAGCGGCACACCCTTAAGGGCGCGGCTTTGCAGCTTGTTTCTGAGACTTGGTGGCGTGGTGGTTCAACTACACACCGTTGTCGTCCCAGTTTGGACAACCTTCCCCTAAACTATCCTTGGCACATCTTCCATCAACGCTTTTGAGCCCCTGCTTTCCGTGCTCAACCTAGTTACGAATCGTGTGCGACACTCGAACGTAGGGTGGGTTCGTATGTCAGCAAGTTCATTGTAGCTGGTCACATTGCACCGAAAAAGTCAAGATCACGAGCTGTTGCTACCCACGACGCTCCGCCGGCGTTCTTTCTCGCCCACACCACCTGCTTTGAGTTATACCCTTGAGCGTCCTGGTTTCCTTTTGACCGAAGGGCACCTGGGCAAATCTGTAGTTCATACCCTTGACGATCTAACGAAGTTTAGCAATGGTGAGTACCCTTTTCTGACATTGGGTACGCACGTGTGGTTGGGTTGATCAATCGAAGGTATGAGGTCAGACAAGATGTAGCTGTTTATACCCTTTTTCTATCGTTCTGACCTCTCTATCTTCGATACAATATGTCCCATAACTCTTACGATTCTCAGTGGCACCGTGATTCTGACCATTCTCATAAATTGCAGCCCAACCGCTCACCCCCATCTTCTCAGCATGTCGAATCTAAGCCTTTTCCACGGGAACCCCATCCTGTCCCCAGCAACAATCCAGCGAGCCAGTATACCCTTCTAGAGAAATTAGGCACGGGTAGCTTCGGGACAGTGTACAAGGCCATGCACAACGATACCAAACAGATAGTAGCCATTAAACAAATAGGTAGGCCGGTTTTGCCTGTTTTTATGCCGCCCATTGTCACGTAAACCTATTGTGCAGACTTGGAAGATTCAGACGACGACATTTCCGAAATTCAACAAGAAATCGCTAGTTTGGCCCAATGCGACTCCGAATACGTGACCCGGTATTATGGGTCGTTTGTAGTGTCATATAAACTCTGGATAGTGATGGAATACCTCGCGGGCGGTTCGTGTCTTGACCTGCTTAAACCTGGCACATTTTCTGAGGCACACATCGCCGTCATCTGTCGCGAGCTTCTCCTCGGTCTTGACTATCTGCATACCGAGGGGACAATCCACCGCGATATCAAAGCCGCAAACGTCCTTCTTTCTTCGTCGGGAAAAGTAAAGCTGGCTGATTTTGGTGTCGCCGCGCAGCTCACGAATACCTTGCGACACACATTCGTTGGAACTCCCTTTTGGATGGCGCCGGAAGTCATTCGACAAGCGGGGTACGATGCAAAGGCAGATATGTGGAGTTTGGGAATTACTGCTATAGAGATGGCGAAGGGCGAGCCCCCCTTAGCGGAATACCATCCTATGCGAGTTTTATTCCTTATTCCGAAAGCTAAGCCTCCAGTCTTGGAGGGTGCATTTTCGTCAGCTTTCAAGGATTTTGTGTTCCTTTGCCTTACAAAGGATCCAAACACTGTGAGCTTTCTCATCCATGCTCTTATTATGAAACATTTGCTCAAATACATTATAGCGGCCAACAGCGAATGAGCTACTTCAACATCGATTCATTAAAGGCGCTCGCAAAACATCCTATTTAACAGAACTCATTGAACGATATCAAGACTATCGCACTCGATCACCTCATAAAGGACAACAAATGTATCAACCTTCAATGAGGAACACTCTAGCGTGGGACAACAACGGAACCTTGCGAAGTGACTGGAATTTCGACACGGTAAAATCGACATCTGCCATGGGTACATTTCGCAGCATGTCAAAAGATCTTGAAATGCCACCCGGTATGGAAGCGGACGAAGACGACATGTCCGATTACGAAGAAGGCCACGCATCGATTGACACAAGTGCTGCTACAAGAGGTAGCGACCCTCTCGTAGGTAGCGGTCTCGCGTTGCATTCCCATGCGGCACATTCTACCGTCATCATCAAGCCATCGCATTCCCTTACTGAACGGGATACTACAGCACTCCTAGAATCAGGGAATACTGGTTCTACTGACGATACACCTTCTGGTAGTCCCACTATATCCCCAGATAACACATGTGATTGACCATGCAACCCTCTAGGTGCACCCCCAGCTTATACTGGGTCGATCCGTCCTAACCGACGTGCATCATATGCGGCCCGAACATCAGCTAATGGGCCAGGCACGATTTTGCGGGAAGCTGATCTTGGGACCGGCGTTGATACCATCCGGCCTGTAAAGAAGGTGGATCCTGTAGGATCTCTAAGACTCTCAGCAGAATTCGTGGGGAGCATGCGACGAGAAAGTGGCGGCGGGTCGCCCACTTCCCCCACAGTGCACAGGCGGGCAGCGAGCGAAGCGGGAAAGGCTGGGAAATCGATCGTGGACGAGATCGTATTGCCAATACTACAGAAGGTGCGCAAGTACCGCATTACTGTATCATATATTTCTGAACTCAGCCAATTTTTAGGCAATTCGAGACGACATGGATGCACGCGAAATTGAGTCTTTAAGCATGTTGTCTCGAGGCTTCTCCGAGCTCAAGGACGCAAACCCTGAGCTTACGTACAGTGTAATTCTGGATATTCTTTCCGGGATCAACGAGTGCGCTTGTCCTCATTTCTCGTCCCCCCCCCTCGACTGACATCCTTTCTGTGACCAGGAGCTCCTCTGTACGACAACATGTACAAACATCCCGAGGCCTGTTCCCTCACAAGAGGATTATTCGGAAGAGTGAGATGACGTCGAAAGGACTGGTGGTTACAGAAGTCCAGGAGGAGGTATCCGGTCTCCCCGTGTCGTCTGAATCCGGACACTCAGTCGCCCCATCCACTGCCTCGACGACATTCCCCAAGGACAGTGATTCTGCACCTCCATCATCACGCAAGTCGCCTATTGCGGAACTTCTTTATATGCGATGGTTGGAAGGATTGAAAATCAAGTGGCCTAGCTTGATGTAGCCTTTCACCAACATCTAACGAACCACCCTAAATATTTCGATCATTCTGTCCGAAGTAACTTCGCCATTGCTACAAGCACCCATAATTAGGTTGTTACTAATAATCCACACTTAATCACTGACCACGTCCAGCTATCTTTCTTTATCCGACACGATTTCTTTTCTTCCCTTTCACTGTACTCATCTATCTACTTCAATGACAGGGTCATACCTGTACGACAAATCCTACGCCAAGTAGTATACTCACGACCCAATTACGACCTGCCACACTAAGCAGTGTGCACCATATTTGCATACTTACCAAACAGCACCTTTTCCTTTTTTACTTTATTCGTAGTCTGGCTTGTTACTTTTATCAGCGTCCAAAGCTCGTCTGGTGTTTCCTCAAATAAACGGCCTTTATAGTCAAAAACAATGAATCAAAAACTAGCACCATATCTATTTCGTAAACCGCGTCATGGTCGTATATAAGAAAGTCGTATAGAGGATGACACAGGGAAGAAATTCGTTGTAGCATAGAATGTATGAGTAGGAGAGAGTGTAGATCAGGTAATCAGGTGAACTTATTAAGCGAGACAATATATACCTGGAGTGTCCTATGATTCCAATGAATGAGCTATGAGAGAAGGAGGTCTAGTGCAGAAGCCTGGGAATAAAAAGTCCGTATCACCAGAAAAAAAAAAAAGATGATGATCAGGGAAAGTAATAGTCCCAAACGTCAAGGCCAAGCAGATAGGACGGTTACAGTTAGACAGGCCAGCAGAAGTGTTCTGCTCCAAGTTGTGTCGGTATTGCATAGAGCGGCAGATTCAGTAGGTGTATTTGTGGCAGCCAAACTGTTACCAGAGCCTGTTGGTGTTTGAGACTGGCCTCTAAAAAATTGTGAAAAGGTTCAGCAACAAGTAATGCGATAGAGAACAAATTACGGACAATGTCTGCATAACAGTCGATCGCGAAGGTGGGGCAGATGACGGCACTAATGACGATGACGACGACGACGACGACGGAGTCCCTGATGGCACGATATCGTCATCAACCAAAATTCCTGCAGGCGTAACACTTGACATGGAATCCTTCGCATTACGATAGGTGGTTCCATTTCCCGCAAGCTGGGCAACAGACATCGCGTTCCAGCCATTGGATTTGATGAGCGGGTACGCGTCCATAAAAGCTTGTACAGACTGGTCACTAGACTCGTGTTCTAGTACGATGAGGCCAGGTGTCTTTGGACCTATTAGGGGCGGTCAGCAACCTAAAAGTCATCAATCAAGTCCTATCGAACCCGAGAGCCATTGTTGCATGGAATTGTGAATTGTGGCTTGAGTAGTTCCACCCGTCAACAAACTCCAGTCACGGGTACTAGTGGCATTTATGAGATAAGAGTACAAGAAGGGCGTTTGGAGTAGTGTCGCTCACTCTTGATTCCATAGAATCGTTTCTAGTCCAAATATCTATTCAAGGTACGGTGAGGCTAGATACGGGAGGAATGATGTGGGGGCTGATTCACCTCTTTTGCAATGGCTCTGACTCTGTTATCGGAGTCGCCATAGGGGGGCCTCCAGAAGCGGGGTATTCGGCCACCTGTTGAATTTTTTATCAAGGCCGAAGTCCATCCGAGCTTATCACCGGATCAGATTGTTTTCAACATCATACTAAAATTAGCACTACCTGACCAAGGACTTCAAGATTGTTGAGAGTAGTCATATAGGGATGGGTCCAAGTATGGGCTGCAATATCCCCTCCTGATTCAAAGGTCGCAGAGAACTGTTGAGGGTACGCGAGGATGTTCACGCCAATCATGAAATGCGTAGCCGTTTCATGATTCTGTTGCAAAAATTGCAATAGTTTTGGGGTGTCCTAAATAAATCCGCATAAGCTCATATGCTTGAATAGAATAGTTGGAGTTTCCGCACAGGTAATGGGCCATCGTCAAAGCCAGTTCCAAAATAATTCGGGGGAGCATCCCATATATCTTCTGGGTGTCTGCACTTGTAGGTAGCAGAGCACACTTCAGGGCCGTTGGGATTAACGCCTTGGGGGTAAACTGGATTGACGCCTGGGGTGTTAGTGCTCTGGGGAACATTCGGAATTTTTCCTGCTGCTACGGCGGCATTGAGAGCATTCACCCATTCAGCGGGGAGTTTGTTCGGATCCGGTGTGGACTGAGGGAAGCCGCTTGACCAAGCTGTCAGAGAGCCTGATGAGCACATAAAAGTAATAGGACAGTTAGCCAGACGAACTCGGAGACCCAACTGGTGCATAATTTACACCGTCGCCTGGAGCGCGCTTGAAAAGATCATTTGCTGGGTGGTCTCGAGGGAGATACCATGAAGTAGCAGGAAGAGGGTGATTGATATTATGAACATGGTCACGGGTGGCTGGGACGGCGCTCGCAAATGGGAGAGAAAAAAAGAGGAGAAACGCGGGGAACATAGTCGTAGAGAAGGAAGGAGAAATCCACTCTAGAACGGGCGCAAAACCGACAAGAGTAGGACAAGCTGTGCATTTTGTACTAAACGCTGCTGTCCCAATCCGGAACCGTAATCGGCTCGACCTGACCGCGTTTCACATCAATTTCGTCCTTTTTTGTTCATCCCATGTGCTCTATCTCCGTTCTTTCTGGAATAATTATCTCCTCTATCCTTAGTCCATTGGCATCGCATGTGTAACTTTCCTAAATATATTCTTTGACATTCGACGCGATATCGGATTACCTCATGATCTACTGATATTTTTTTATCCAACGTTGGTTATGTAGGAAACGCTGAAGCCTTGTGGTCTCTGCTACCAAGTTTTCCTCAGTCGAACTCAAGGTTTCCATGCCCCATATATTCGACACACTGCAAAACAGCGAGGCAACATGCACAGCAAATTTGGGCACATGATTGACATCCTAGCCCAACGGTAGTCGCCACATTATATATCAACTTTATGCACATTCACGTCGTGAGGGTTGGGGTCGGAGATGGAGCAGTAGATCCTCCCTCCTGATATTTCTTCCTCAGCACAAGGACACCTCCTTTTAGTTGTGCTACTTCTCTGACAAGCGCCGAAAACTCCGTTTTCTTCTCTCCATCCGTCAAGTACGGTGTAAAATGGTGGATGCACTCTCTTGTCGTCGCGTTTGGAGTGTTTCCCAGCCAGTCAATGAGCATAACTCGTAGCTCCTCTGCTGCCACTGCGATTGGCGCAACACCCACAGGCAACGGTTTACGTTTTTTTGGCTTTGGTACCACGTTCGGTGCGTTAAGTGACGATGGCCCATGGACAAGATCGTCGGTAGCCTTACGTTTATTGTTTAGTTTCTGTGCGCTCCCCGGACTGGGAATTGATGGACTACCGGAGCGGCTGCCACCTATACCCGCATTCGGGCTGGTTGCCCGACTGTTTGCAACAGGGCTAGTTGCTCGACTATTTAAAGGACTGTTACCGCGGCTCATATTGTTCGCCTTTGGTTTTGGTATTTTGGGGCTAGTAGCACGTTTCGCTACAACAGAATGCCCACCAAGGGCTGGAGAGGCCGAAGGTGAAGTCGCACGTGATCCAGCCCCAGAGCTCGTTTGAGGACGAGAGAGACCAGGTTTCGGTGTTAAGGTTTGGGAACTTGGCTTCGATTCTGTCTGTTGCGCCTGCGGTTGTATAGCAGGTTCGGTAGTTATGGGGAGTTCTTCCTCGTCATCATCATCCTCAACCTTGAGGGGAAAATGTGACAAATAATTAAGTTTTACACGGGAACAATGCTCACCGAGCTCGCGTATGGATTTTCTTCTTCTTCACTCTCGTACGCGTCATTTCCCTCCCTGTTTTTGATCAATTTTTGCATGGCCCGTGCTTGCTTGGTCATGCCAGGAAGCTCTTCCTCATCGGATTCGTCGACACCAGCATCACGTTGTTTGTTTGCATTTTTATACTCGCGTTTGAGTCGTTCCTACTTTACGATCAGTTAAAGCCTTGATAATAAGTAAGAACCGACCTCAATTTCCTTTGCCTCTTCGTCGTTTTCGTCGACTTCCATGTGTTCTTCATCATCAGCGAAATCTGCCTCATATACCTGTTCATCTAGGTCCCCCTCGCCTCCAAATTCCTTTTCACGTCGTCGCTTAGAGTCGCCATCTTCGTCATCGTCAAAAAGGCTGCTCATACCACTATCCACAGCTTTGAGCTTCCTCCCCCCAGGGCCTAAACTCTGCCCTGAGCTATGAACAAGAGAGCTGCCTCCAGATAACGAACGGCCTTCGGCCTCTGCCTTGAACATAGCTGATGTTGCAGCAGATGGGGCCTTGCCGTTCCGACTTGCAAGCCATGCTTGGGGATCTCTTTTCTGGTTAAGGGTATACTTTGGGTTCTGTATTAGCGCGTATATCGAATGGTAGAATCGAACGCATGCATACTAGTGACTCTACATTGGCCGTATCTGTGGGTAAATCGTGCTTCAACTTCTTTTGAAACTTGTACCAGCGATGTGCGGGAACGAATTTGAACACATCATTCGCGGCGGGCATGAAGAAAGCATGCGTTTCTGACTTGGCAGCGTCCTCCATTTGACCTACCCAAACTTCGCTCTGTGTCTGGGAAGAATCCTCCATTACCCAGGGATATCGCTCCTCTCTTCTTAACTGCCTCACTTCTTCAGGAACATAGTACACTTGCCTCGTTTTCTTTTGAAACCTCTTCTTCACATTCGTAGCGCCACCCTTCCCTTTCCCATTACTACCAGAGCCATCTGTATTGTGTATTGGCCGCCCCTCAGCATCCACCATCACGAACTTTCCATCCGCACCGACCACTGGCTTTCCATCAGGACCCAACATGGGCCCGACTGCTTCCGGTACATTATTTATGCTGCCATCATCACGCCTCATCTCTTTTCTGTTCAATTTTATCGGAGCAGTCCATCGTGATATATCTACCGATTTTCGCGAATCGAATTTCATGACGTCGTACTTCCAACCATTGAGCGCGGACGACATTAGTCTAAATTCTTGGTAAGGGCCGTCAGGGAGTTTGAGCTCTTCCTCTTCTTCAACGCTGGGAGCAGGTTTGGGTCGAGGCGTAGCGGATGTTTTTCGAGGAGATGTCTGGTTGGGGGTGACCTCTTTTTTCGTGCCTTTCTTGGGATGGAAGAGCATGGCAAGTGTTGCTTTGGGGGCCATTTCAATTATTACTGCTCAGACATCAATAAAGACAGTGTTCAGCGCAGTGACAGCGGCATTGAGCGATCATTAAACCCACAAAGGATCCAGAATATATAGAGATAATAGGATGTATAGCAAACCAGGAGAGGGTCTGCGATGCTGTACAGTGCCAAGTGAGAAACGAGTGTGACGTGACAGTGACTCTCCTATATTGAACTTAAAACATCCCATAATAATACAACAATATTTGAGTCAGAAAGTAATATGTACACCACTCTAAGTGCTACATAATACAACTACATTTCAATTCATCGCCTGCGTGCCTTTACCACCAAAAAAATGTCCACACAGCAGAATCAGCTTACCAGATAAATATCAAACTGTAATTTCCCTATAGATACACTTGGCAGGTTGTAGTGAACCATTTTACAATGCAGGTGGTTCCGTTCTACTGGTACTTCCGTTTTCCTGAGGCTGTCCAGTGGGCGAAAACATATTTTGGGATGAGCCAGGACGCGAGATTGATGGATGAGGCTGAAGCGGAGGTTGAGGATGTTGCATGACGCCTGGGGGTGGGGGAAATTGTCCTGAAACAGGTGGTGGACCTTGACCATAGGTAACACCATGTGGGGGTAGACCTCCCGGAGGAAAGGGTAGTATACCTGCTTGACGCGCCTTGTCCAGCTCATGTCGCATCATGTCTAATTCCCGGGCCATATCCTGGTGGCCTTGCTTCAATTGTGCGACGAAGTCTATGGCTGTCGAGAAGACGATGTATCAGCTCGACATTTTTCGCATTAGCGCGCATACAACTTGCCTTTGCTTAAAATTTCCCATTTACTTGCCTTCATGCCACGATCAGCGGGGAGCTGATCCCGTAATTCGTCAAAGAGGTCCTTCATCTCTTTTCTCCTCTTTCGCTCTGCAAGCTTGTGGGATACGCGGAGCTCTGGTGAACGGGAATATGGTGTGACACTGGACTCTTTTGAATGTTTACCTGAGCCGGTGGGAGATGGAGCAGAAACTGGATCGTCAGGACCAGACGACGAAGGCCCGGATTGAGGATTGTCTGTATTGGGGGTTTGACGTGACGGGGGTCGGGATCGAGAGCGTAGGACCCTGGCAGGCCCTGCAGATGTAAGAGCATCTGGGACAGACATACGGCGATCTGGAGGTAAATTCATAGGAGGCATCATAGATATTTGGGTTTGGTCGTACGGGCGAGAGATGGCAGACATATTTGAGTCGGGGCCAGACTGGGTAGGGTGTGAGCCGGATTGATCAGAAGGGTGTGGATTAGCAGGCCACGCGAATGAGTTGATTCCTGGCGGTACTCTGCCATGTGGGGAATCACCAGCACCGGTAAAAGCCGGACTATATGGACGCATGTTCGAGGGAACCATTGATGACGTAGGTTCACGCTTGTCGTTGTGCCAAATTTGTATACCCCGTGAGTCAACAGAGTTTCGTCGATCGCTCAAGCTCAATTGTGCTATTCGCTGAGTATCGATAGCTGATCCCCGTCGCTTGGGTGCTGGGGCCTCAGCGTCGATACCCATAACACTTGGTACACCTGGTCCAACCAATTGGGGGTCTATTTCTTCGCCCACAGGAGCAAATGCACTCCGATCCGTCGACATCTTTCGTTTAGTCCCTTGTAGACCGTGGAATTGTGGGTGTTTCTCTTGCCCAACAGCGATTGAATGTCGTCGCATGTTATAATCGAAATGGGGGGGTTCTTGTGGACGGCGGCTGGATGCATGGGTATCAGAATCCACATTCATGTGGTCTCCTTCACTAGACTTTGTAGATACTTGTAGTTGGATTAGAACGTGTGAACTTGGTACAAAAGACATACTCACCTGTATGTTTCGCAGCAGCATTTAAGCTATTTGATTGGCTATGGGGAGAGGCCGAAGGGGGTCGACTATTATTCTGCTCAATAGATGGCGAGCGTAATAGATTGCGGATTTGGGGGGTGTTATCGACTACATGCGGTGTTGCATCACCAAAAACATAAGAAGACGTTGGTCGAGGACCAGGGTGGTAAATTTTCGGGCCAGAATCATGGTGAGCCGAAGATGGACCAGAAGATGCCGAGCCAGGCTGGTCGGACGGCTGGCGGAAGTGAGTATTGAGTTTAATGTTGGTATTCATGGGGGCGGCATGTAGGGAAGGATCTGTGATGGACCCGCGACGATGGTTTTGTAGATAATGAAGGGGTGCAAGTGGTGGTGGAGAATGTCTGGATGGCAGGTCCTTGTGAAACGAACCGTTGGTCTTTGACGCAATACTTGAAATCTCAGGCATTGAAACTACCGCCCTTAGCAACGGCGATATGAATAACGGACACTACAGTGTTGAAGATGAGCGAGGATAGCAGTAAGTCAATTATTGGGACTGCTGGCAGCAGATTGGGCTGGTTTGAAATTGAAAGAGTTGCAGTGTTCACCTGAGTTCACTCAGATTCTGGCTAAGCGTGATCGACAAATACGGCATATCGCGTGGTCACCCCATATCCGGTTAAATTGCAAACAAATAACAGCAACGTGCGACTCTGCCACTGTTGACCCTGCATTCCGACACGTTACAGAGTCCACGCGACTCCTATCATCCTAGGAGACTACTATCCAGGGCCTCTCGCATATCTCCAGAAACCGCAAACGTCCGCTCATATACTCCTCTACTGTTCCGTGTGCTTCTGCCAGGCCGTTCCTTCTGCGAAAAAATATACTCATCGCGGTCTTCAGCTGCAACGATATCTCGAATGTAAGATACGTAGTCCAAGTATACAGCGGTGCGAGCCGTGGTCCATACTGATGGCGGCACGAACTCCTGCATTACTTCAGCCATCTTGAGTTGATGGCTCATGCGAGCACCAAACAGCTCATGTGTTCGGAACGAGTTCTTGACAATTGACGTCGGACGTCGTGTGGTTCCGGCCTCAAGGATGCCACGTGAACTTTTCAAGACCGTCGAGGCAATCTCTTCGCCTCGGCCATTAAACTCAATTCCCTTGTTTGTAGGAACGGGATCATATAGGATCGGATGTCCTATTTCGTCGTCAGCGGACGCTTCGAGGCTTCTCATTGCCAAGGCCTGCAGATGAGAAAGAAGCTTAGCTGTCTAGATAGTGGATGAGATAAAAATACCCACTAATGGTGTATCAAATACACTCCGCATGAGATTACTATCCACAAAGGAAATAAGATCGGCGTGATAAACTGCTAGTTCGTGGGTGGGTAACCCCTCTATTCCCGTTCCAATAGTGGGAATATTCCCAGCAACGAAGCCGGTAGGCTCTTTTTTGTTCGTTGAGATAGCCCACGCCCAGTCAGAAAGATCTTCGACACATATGTGTTCTCCTTCCCACAGCGAGGTAGACTCAGCCTGAGGGTTGGTTGACGCGCACCATAGCTCAAGATGATTTATCGTTCGCCGAAGATCCCACGTCGGAAATTCACTACAAAGTGGTGGATTGGATGAGTTTGGGATATCAATGGCGCCAAGCTTGTTCGGGGAATCATAAATTTGAAGTAGTGAATTCCGCCCCACTAAATAACCTTCAGAAGAACATAGCCCTTGAAGATATGATACGGCGATAGGGGGAGGACATGGTTGAAATGGAATAATTGTTTGCAAAGGAAGGTCTTGCGTAGGTACGAGGGAAAGATCTAAAGACAGTGAGAAATCACCAATAAGTAAGGTATAGACCTCACCATTACACGTGCATATTACGGGCCGTTTACTATTTTTGATGAAATTGGTCACAGCTGGCCAAAAGCTAGTGTCATCTCTAAATAATATGTCAACCTCCTCTAACAGAATAAGGGATTGGCGAACGAGAGGCGGAGGATTAATGGCCTCGTGTGACGATTCATCGATCGATTGGGACACGAAATATTTATCTCTCCCGCTAAGCGTAATATCGTCCGATTCTTTCGCTGTGGATAAATCATGTCTCTTAGTGGTATTGTCGTTACCTCGAGTTTTAGACTTCTGAACGAGATGATTCTTGCCCACATCCCCAACCATGCTCTCGATACTTGCACCACTTCGCCTACCGATACCAGGGTAAACCTCAAAAACTTCCCAGTCAAGCTCTTGGGCACATGCATAAGCTGCTGCAGTCTTCCCGGTACCTGGAGGGCCCACTAACAAAATAGTATTAGTTAGTGGGTTGAAGGAATGTGGGGAAATGTAAGCTGGATAATCATTGGGCAGGTGATTTACTCCAAGTTTTGGATCCACAAGATCGTCTGATTGCAGAATATCTTCTTCCACTTCGGCATCGCTGGTGACAATCCAGTCGTCATCTGAATCTGAACCTATTCTTCGTTTCTTGCGACCTCGATGCTTCTCGACAGATCGCACGATCCTAGCGCGCTTCGTTCCTTGAATAGGTTCCTTCCCTCCATTTTTGCTTGAAATCTGAGCTCCGCTGGATGGTGAATTGAGATGTAACTCGAGAGCAAGAAGCCAATCGCGCAAATAAAGGGCATTAGCTTCATTTCCGAGAACTTCGGCTGCGCGATTTGGGCGCCACTTATCGGCCCAAGACTTGCGCGATGTTCGTGGTGTATCCGACGATGACAGCTGCGTTTTCGCGGAGAAAGAATTAGCAACGCGTAAAATAGCAGGATGAAAACGTTGATGTTCATCGGGAATCGTTTCTAGATTTGTTCCTCGAACGGGCATCGAAACTGATTGGGTTTGAATAGTATGTGCAGAAAGCGAGAACGATTCCTGCGCCCCACTCCAATTTGACACATACATGGGTGATTTACGAGAAATTGCTCCCGAACCATGAAAGTCGTGTTTTTTACGAGGGTATTGAACTTCGGATCGGAATGTTCCTTGAGGGCCGCGAGTGTGTTGTGCGGATGCTTCTGGAAACGGTGCCACACGCGCCTTCAGTTTGGAGGTCTTCAGCATGCTCCCAGAGTTGAAAGGGTGTGGTATAGAGACTTGACTTGCTCGTTTGTCCTCCGTAAAGGAGTGCGTAGGGATGGATTTAGAGGGAGACGAATCAACCATTATCGGGTCATGTTGGCTACCCCGGTCTTGCGAGAGCCTGACGGCAGTAGTGGTATGAATTTCACCATCAAAACTTTCGATGATCCCGAGGTCTTCAACAACGCCGACAGGGCTCGAGTCAATGTGGGCTTTTTTTGTAAACAGAGGATGGAGAGGCTTAGTGGATTGCGGCGGCCCACGCACTTTTTGAGAAGAAAAAAAAAAAATAAACAATTAAAGATTAATTAGGTATATTGTAAAAACACTCACCAGCACCCCGCTTCCTAAATCTATTATCTATAGATGACTGCTTTTGAAGTTGAGTAACGGCATGGGCCATTGAATTGTCGCGTTCGACTCCGTTAGTAGTTGTTGATTCCAGGGCCGGAGGATTTATTTGGGTCCCAACCAACTGGGTAGACTTTTTTTGAAATGAGTCAAATAGCGTTAGTTGCTGTAGTAGGGCTGAATGTGCATTAGAGCAAATAAATTTAGAAATTTGGAACTTACAGATTTCGGTTTGGGTTTGGACTTGCCTTTCCAGGTCTCCATAACAATGACAGCGCGATTGGCAAGCCCCCACTGTTTTCAAGTAACTGTTTTAGTGGTTCGGAGAGAACCAGTGAAAGCCACACAATAGACTTACGGTGAAGGCTGTGTATTATACTTTGACGCGTCTGTGAATCACACGTGATAC
>MU150270.1:238328-279933 GCA_015584075.1 Collybia nuda
CGTGATACCTGTCACAGACTCACAGTCGAATACAGCAATATATTATTGCTATTACCTAATAATATAAATTATAAATATATTCTATGTAAGCGAATACATAGTATTTCCATTGTAACTAGCTCAACGACTCACCCTCGCATTTCGTACTAAATGGAGCCCCACAAAGCGCCTTTACAGTGGATCTCCAAAGAATACTATGGTAATGAAGCTTACTTTAGAATCAATCATAAAAACATCAAAAATTTGTCTCAATAGAGCTTAATGGGAACCATGTGGAAATACTTCATCATCCTCCCTCCCCCGTAGAATTCTCGCGACTGGCCCATATATCAAGACCTGTCATCATTAAAGGTTTCTGGTACATTACAACATCTATATATCATAACCTGACACAAAAATAGGCTTCCAAATTCCAGCATACAAACTGTGGTCTACTGAGTACCTCGTTCAACGGATGGGTTCTCAAAAGATCTCCATTGCAGTCACCCCTAATGGGTTAGTTCTATTGCGAAGGCACCCTGCTGCCTAGTGACTCGAATATCCAGGTTTGCAGATGCTATCGTCGCTGGCCCTGGTGATAAGTTATACTTCGCAGAGCCACTGGTAGAGCAGATGACCATGTCCGATTTTTTATCGAAGCTGTCCTCAGGTTCGGCATGAAAACAGAATGCATACTCCGTCTTCGTAGCTCAAGCTACCTATAGTCTCCCACTCTGAGGTTTACTATCTCCAATCTCAAAATGGCAACATACACTCAAAATATGACTCATTGAGCGACTCCAACGGTGATATAGCACCCAAAGTTTCAGAGTTTGGGGCTCTAAAGCGTGATGTACCTTCTGATGTTTCATGGTGCAGTAAAGCGTTTGGTGGGTAGTCTGTAACTTTGTGGATACCATGAATTTCATTTTTTTTAAAAGGCAAATCCCCTGATGCAGTCAACTTGTGGATTGGTGATAGCAGGAGCGTAACAAGCTTTCACAATGGTCCGTTTAAAAACCATAACAAATACATCTCAAAAACCCCATCGCACTAGACCCGTATGAAAATATTTACACCGTCGTCCGGGGTGCGAAGCATTTTACTCTGCTTCCCCCAACAGAGGGGTGGTGCCTGAAAGGTGCAGTATACTACAAGTGGTTCCGCTCACTTCTTTTTGCTTAATAAATATCAAAGAACGGCTATATCCTCATGCAACCTACAAACGCTCATCAACGTCCACTTTGATGCTCGAAACTTCACGTTCCACAAACAACATTCGATGGTCTTCTATCTTGAACCCACACCTCCCTGGCAGCCTCCACCCAGATGCGCATCCTATCCATATTACGCTTAGGCCTGGGGATACTCTCTATCTTCCAGTCGGGTGGTGGCACCATGTACGACAGTCAGAGGATCTTACAATTGCACTAAATTGGTGGTATGATTTAGAGATGCGTGGAATGACCTGGGTATTTCTCAGTTTTTTAAGAGGTGTAGAAGACGTTCCCTCGGGAAACGAGGATTCTGGAAAGGGAAGGGACAAGATTACATCTTTAGTTGAAGAACCTCCTTCAAACCTGTGAATTGTCGTTGAATACTTATATTACATAAATAACATCCTTAGGACTAAATTATATTATTACCTCATATAGTAGTTAAGTGACCCATCACATATCAGTCCTAAAATATTTTATTTGATAGTATTAGTACTGACCTCATCCATTCGCGTCCTTATCGCATTTTTGAGCTACGTCTTGATCACGAAGAATGGGCAAGGACAAGGCCGAAAAAAAAGACAGAAAGCGGAAGGAAGTCGAGGATGATGTGGATATGGTTGATATTATGGATGCCCCCAAGGTCCGTGAGTCTTCCCTCAACCGCCTCGTTCCCGTCTGAAATCCATCCAGCCACCCAAGAAGGCCAAAAAAGAGAAGGAAGAAACGGTTATCCCTTTGGAAGACTTGTCTCCTCTAGCTCGTCCACTTGCACAGAAAAAACTTCTCAAGAAGTTACACAAGACCATTAAAAAAGGTTCGTGAATGAACAAATTTTGCTTTTGTTAAAGTTTCTGAAGGGAAATCCAGCTTCGAAAGCTCGACAAGTGAAACGCGGGGTAAAAGAGGTTGTGAAAGGTATACGCAAGGGCGAAAAAGGGTGCGTATCTATAAGTCCTCCATGCTGGTATTTTATCACTAAGTTCTGCTTTAGGCTTTTAATTCTAGCTGCAGACATCAATCCAATCGATATTATATCGCATTTACCAGTTCTCAGCGAGGAAGCCCAAATTCCCTACGTATTCGTCTCTTCGAAGGAAGAACTTGGGCATGCAAGCTCTACAAAACGCCCGACAAGCTGTGTAATGGTGTGTCCTGATCAGAAAAGGAAGAAGAAGGAAGGCGAGAAAGAGGGTAAAGATGATGAATACCGGGAACTTTACGACGAGTGCTACCAAGAAGTGGAAAAATTAGATACACAAGTTATTTTTTAACTTCGTTGAGAGCAAATATTATACCTAGTTATATTTGTGAAGTGGGGGAGGTGCCACTTTACTTATTTGGGGATGATACGTGGATATTGCCAGCGAAGGTGGTGACTTCAAGTTCATGTGGACCGGATATCCAAGCCTCCATATTTTTCACACGATCATTCTTGGACAACTCTTTCGCCAGCGCTACCATTTGATACCCTACACTCCCTTCGTTAAACCCTTCTGATATGCCTGCCACGAAGACAAAAGCTACACCTTCCACCAATGGTGCTTCTACAAAGGGGAAGGCGGTTTCCACCAGTGGCACGACGACTCCTGTCTCCATTGCTGAGAAAAAAGACACGTCGGATGCCTCGGGATTCCTTGTTGGCGGAAAGCCAGACAAGAAGCTGCATGATGCAGAGCAAGATAGGTTAAAGGCTGATATTGATGCTCTTCAAGTCAAGGCGGTATGTCATCATTTAGTTATTTCTATCAACGTACTCACCATACGTCTCAGGCTGCTGTCCGGGAGAAAATATCTCTTACGACAAAGTCTGGATCAGGGAACGACCGAAGATCTGTGCTCCGTGCAGAGTTAGATAACATTCGTGGTCAACAATTAAATAACAAGAACTCCAGGGGCAAAATACATGATCAGCTGAAGGCACTTCAGGACGGCATCCAAAAAAAGGTACATTTTACATTACCCGACCAGGATGCCTACTGACAGTTATCTTGGTTAGATCAAAGATCTTCAAGCTGCGAAATCGAAAACGCCATTCAAAACTATTGCTGAAATTGATGTACATGTCAAGTATGTCCTGAGTTTTGCCTATCATCAACCGGATTCTCATATGTTGGTTAGGCACTTGGAAAAGCAGGTCGAATCTGGGAACATGAAACTCGCCGACGAAAAGCGTGCCCTCCATGAAATTAGTACAAGTAAACGCAATCGACGCCTTGTCGAAACCTTCGAATCGGATCAACAATCCATTGACGCTGATCGACGTACAGAGGATGAGCTTCGTAAACAATTAGCTGACCCCGAGTTTCAAGCCATTTCTCAACGTTACGATGAGATCAAGGCTGAACTTGATGAACTTAAGAAGGAAAGTGATGAGGCATATGCAGGCCGAACCAAACTTTTCGAGGAGCGGGATAGCATCCAATCCCAATTAAATGCGCTTTTTTCCCAGAAGCGTGAATCTGTTCAGAGTTTTAGAGAGGCCAATGACCGTTATTGGAATAAAGTCAACGAGGATCGTGCCAGACGAGCGGAGAGGGCCCGTGCCCAGCGGGCAGCAGAGGAGGCGGAAAAGAAGCGTGAAATCGCCGAACGTCTCCGCGAAGAGGCAGAAGTGCCTGCCTTCCAAGCTCAGATCGAGGATTGTCAAACCTTGATTGATTACTTCTCCGGAAAAAATTCTGGAAATGTCACCTATAAGTCTGCTCCACTATCCGCAAGACCTGACGTTGCTGGGGTTCCTAAACTGGAAATCAGAAAGGTCGAGGCTACACCAGAGGGTTCTGTTGTCCGGAAAAAGAAGGGTGAAGAGGAGGATGCTTACTTCATCGGCAATAAAACCAAAGGGAAGAATAAACGTGGAGCTCCCAAAACGCCAAATGGTGGCGAACCAATACCCCCAAACCCCTCTGCCACAAACACACAGCTTAATGTTCCTCTCCCTACTCTTTCAGCTCTGCTTTCTCTTTCCATTCCTCCTCCAGCTTCTACCAATGATGTACCGCGTGTTGTTGAAGACTTGAAGACAAAAAGAGTGTGGTTTGAAGCCAACCAAGCCAGAGTTACGGCTGAGAATGTGGCCAAGGCTGAAAACGAAATTCAGCGTTTGACTAATGTTGCACAAAATACACCATCTGATGGTGCCCCTGCAATTAGAACGGTGCCTCCCCAGGAAGGAGGTGAGGAACCGGCAGAATCTGCCTCAGCATCACAGGCCGGTGATGGTCCTGCTACAGGGAATCTTGATGCTGTGGAGAAACTTGAGCTGACTCAGGAGGAAGGCAGAGTAGTTTCAGAAGAATCATGAGGAAATTTTGGATGGATTTTTGTGGAAACCGTTACAGCTTATTCATTGGTTTGCAATGCTTGATATGCTTAAAATAATATTGCCATCAGGGGCCAGATGTAAGATGGACAGGAGCTTAGATATATATATATATCGATAACAAAATCCAGACGGGTCAGGGTCAGGTACAGTATTAAGGAGTGTGAACAAGGAGAGGCAGGGGAGAAGGTGATACAGATAGATACGACGCAAAACGGTGTGACAAAGAGACGGGACAAGAAACGCCAGGGCCACATATATATATATATATATATATGGAGAATGAGTGCGAGTTATTAACATCCAATGTTCATCTTCCCAGAGGCAAGAAAAGAGAAGTCCATAGCATTAAACCCCCTGCTGTTGTTCTGTTTTGACGGGCTCAGGATCATGGTCTGGCTCGCTCGTTGGGAGATCCTGGGGTGTGAATCCACTGACATCGAACGAATTTCCGGAGCCTGAAAAGTCCGGGAATGAGAGTGTAGGCTGATGTCCAGAGTCATCTTGGGATGCGGTCGTATCCATATATGATAGTGATCCATATGTATCCGGGCCAAATGTCGATGACGATGGGTCTAGGGGGCCAGCGGGGAACGGGTCGTGCTGAAGGGCTGCTAGCATGCTGGATGTGGTTGGTGTATGAGCCATCATGTGTTGCTGCGGTCGAACATCAATGGAGTTGAAGTTCTCTTGACCGGCCATGGGCGACATTGTGAAGAATTGTTGCTGTATAACAGGCTCAACAGACGCTGCCACTGAGTTTGTTGAAAGGGCTACACTTCTCAGAACATTGACAGCAATCCAGTCGCTAAAAATTTAATTGTCATTATATATTCGGTGATACAGTTGATTAAACTCACTCCAAAAACAATTTCATGATTTGAAATGCGCCGAAAGCGGGATCGCTGCGTATCGTCTTTTTCCCTCTCATTTAAGTTATACCAGGTTAGATGGGTAAAAGTAATACTCACCAGATCCCTCATGACCTGACTGGTGACATACCCCCAGCGAATAAGCACACTTCTCGAGCTCATAGTACTCCTCTCCTCAAGCGCACCGTGGTGACCACGACTGCTGCCCATCAGTCGTTCGCAACATTTATCCGCCCATGACATGACCTCCCTCACAGGCTCGTTGCTTTTTGAAAGGCCATCCAACATACCAACAAATTCAACCTCCAAGAGCTGGACCAAATCCTCGTGTCGGCAATTACAAACCAAGGCGGACTGGTTTCGGACAGACTCAAAATCGACTTTCTGCCAGGACCGACGCATATCAGCAAGCTGTTTTTGGTTAGTAAGCACGGTATTAAGTGCTTGAGTGACCTGGTAGATATCTAGGAACCGTACTAAAAGGAAAGGATGAATAAGACTATTCTCAAATATACAAATAAGCTTACGCACAAACGAGATGACCGAAACGAGCCCCGAGTTCCACTTTCGGTTCCACAAAAGTATTACCATAATTTTCAAGAGCCACCAATAGTATCTTCTCCATCTTGTTTGCTAATTGTCGAAGACTTGATAATGATGTTGCCGTTATCGGCGAAAGCATCTGAGAACGTAATATTTCCAATATTTCCTGTAAATCAGGTACATCAGATTATGACGCGAGCACCCTTCACGGTAAGCTCTCACATCATATACAATAGCGTCCGCCTTCGCCATTAATCCTGCGATAGCCGGTGCATGAACAACCTCACGATGATGGCCACCAAGGCTCGACCAAAATGTGCGAAGGTGCATCTCAAACTGGTCAAATCTAAACGACCTGACACTCTCCAGAAGGGCATCCAAATGTTCTTGAAACCACCCCCATACTTCCCTCGCAGCAATCCCGTGAGGAGAGGTCGAGTTTGCACCAACCGCCTCCTCGATGGACGGGAAATGTGGAAACTGTCGCACTGATAGTGATTGTGGAGATGCCATGTATGGTACTGTATGATTGACTGGTGGTGAGTGCGATTGAACGGAGAGTGTCGGTTCAGTTTGAGGGTGCCTGCGAATGGATGCTTGAGTGGGGTATGTTCCCGGAGGTCTTTGCGAGGATTGGACTTGAGATAGCAAAGTTGCAGCAGTCGGAGTCTTGTCACTCAGATCTGGAGCAAAGGCCGCGCTCTTCATGTCGCCAGACAAGGTCAAAGAGTTGCGTTTGGAGCCGATAGCAGAACTCACTCCCTCTGAATCGTCGTCGTCATCTTCATCTGAACGATCTTCACTCCTGTTTGCAGCTTCAGATTGTTCATGGGCGAGTCGGGCAGCATTGACGGATGGCTGCCCTGCTGTGTTATTAGATTTGTGGATGTAATCTTGAAGCCATTCGGCTTCCGCCGAAGTCGCAGGTCGGATACCACAATCTGTCACGCAGGGCGCTTATCAGAGATCGCAGAAGCTACGAAAGAAGAGTAAAGCTACAAACAATGATATTTACTGTTTCCCCTGACACCTAGACGTCGTGTTTTGATGGTTGGGAAGCAGAGGCGGATTGCTTTGCCTAGCGTCGCAGTGTTTATGTGGGGGATGCCATACTGGTCACAAACTCGGCGGTAAGAAAAATAAAGACCCTGACGTGGAACATTTCCGTCCGGGTATGGTGCGTAGTTGGCAGTGAGCCTATTGATAATCCAGTCAATTACTAAGATGGTGCCCGAAGGGCCTGATTTTCTTACCATGCTTGTACAAAAATCTGCTTTGCCCTGTCCGAGGCACTGGTAGTAGTGGCCGCCCGTACGTTGGCCGCCAGCTTTTCCAAAGCATGATCAGATCCTAGAGTCATCCTTCCAAAAGCGCCAGTTGCATGTATAGCCTCTTGATTCGGGGCCATCGATTGGCCGCCACCAAACATCGTGTGATAGTCGGGGGCGGGATTGTTCAAAAACATCGACATGTCTTCAGTTTCGCTCGACGATGAATGGACACTATCAGTGTCTCGGGGATAGGGCGAGGCAGCAGCACGAGCTCTGATGTGACTGGGACGAAGAGGACCTTTGAGAGCAGGATTGCTGATATTATGATTCGGAGGTGACTGACTCAGGGAATCCTCATCAGCCGGGGATAACGAGTAGAGAGATGAGTAAAATGAATCCCGTACGTGATCATTCTGTGCATGGTGGGACAAGTGGTACGAAGCACGATACATATCGTCTGCAGATGGCGGCATCCCAGCTTGCATGCGAGGGAAAGCACCCTGGGAGGACTGGGGACGAGAGTTGGAGGAGTGGGTGGAGGACGAAGAGACTGAATTGGAGCGAGAATGAACGGGGAGAAAGTCGAGCGGCATGTTTGTAGGCATCATCTGCATGTTGACAGCAGTCATGCTGGGAAATGGTGATAGAGGAACTGTTGGATTATGGCAAACGACAGTGGGGCTATGGGGAAAGAGCTTGGACGCGGACCAGCCGGGGAGGAGAACAAAGATGGTAAATGTGAGTAGTGTAAAAGAGAGGATAAAAAAGACAAAAGTGTGAAGATAAAGAAGAGGCAGAAGAATAGAGAGAGAAAAAAAGACTAGAGAATACGGAACGAAGTAGACGGCTAACGCGCCGACGACGATAAGTGAGCGGGATGGCCGTTTGGCTCGAGGGTTCGGAATGAAAAGTGTTAGTTACCAGATCACGACCTTGAGCAAAGGTATCGTCAAGACAACGAAAAAAGCACCCCTCTTTGGGATCTTCCGATTCTACTTATACCGCCTTCAATGTCTTCCCCTGCCTTACTCTCTCACGATCCCATCAATCCTGCATCAGCCCTGGAACCATTTGATCATATGTACACAACCCCTTTCTATCATATATTCCCCCCTCTCTGTTTCACCCCTCTTCTCCCCCCATATACATGTATTTCCGGAACCTCTTTCGCAGTTTCGTGTCTTTGCTATCCCCGAGCTTCTGTGCCAACCCCACCCATGACGGAATCGTTAGGTCTGCCATTCGATATGGTGCATACTTTGACCATGTCACGTTTGAATTCCTCAATGACCGCGGCAAGTGTTCAAGTGGGATGGGATATTGGAATCCCCGTATACTGTCGGCGTTCGTGGAAGGCGGGTGCAAGAGCTCTGGCACATATGTCAAATACTCCAATTTGAAACGTGGTCGATGCGTCTTGTTCGCAGTCTCCAATGAGGGAATATAGAACTGCGCAGTAGCGCCTTCAGCCTATCTCTCCATCGCCCACTATTATGATCATTGAACTCACCTGGGCATACCCTAATGGGGTCCATCGCGTATTGCTCCTCGAAGGCGAATCAGGGTCAGAATACCATGTCTCATTCAAGTAACATTTCCAGGTATTTTTGTATTCCTCCTTGGCACAGTGTGAATCCTTATTGCCATGGTCACCACGGCGGTGCCCATGTTTTCGCTTCGAACCTTTCTTCTTCTTTGCACTGGTGCCCACACCCGAGCTTGTTGTATTGTACGAGAACACCCGAAAAGAAGGCAAATATGGGTTTGGCACAACTGGTGGAGAAACATTGACGACTCCGTAATCGCCAAAGTCGAGTTCCTTCGAACTTGTAGGAAGTGCAGAGTATTCACGTAGGAGCGTTTCGTAAAGTTCTTCGCGTTCAAACCGGGATCTGTCCTGGTTTTCAGGCAAAAATTGTAGATCTATAGCCTCTAAGAAGGAAAACTGTCAGAAATAGGATCAGTTGGAGCACCGCACTTTGAAACAACAAGTATTACGTGGTCTGCATTCATATGCTATTTTGGGAATGAGTACAAATAATCTGAGAGCAAAATTAAACGTACACCAAATAAATGACCCAGTATAGTATCCTGGAACCTCAAGGATAGCTCAACGTAGCGTACGTACTAAAATATATCTTTAGTACGTTGGTCTTAACTGAGAAAAGTGAAACCCTGACACATTCTGGAAAGTAGTTCCCTGGGGTCGGTGGTACGTGGCCTGGATCCATCACTCTAAGTTCAGACGATTCCCGATCTCTTTTTTTTTGGAATACAAACCTGATAGCCAGACCTGGTTCAATCTTGATTATCAATGCGGCTAAAGATATTAAAAGTGCGTACCTGCATGCCCCTATTCCTGTAGCTCCTGAGCTGTACCTCAAGCCAATCGAGCTGCAAGTTTCCAGGATCATCTCGACCTTTAAATGGGCAACCGGCGACAGCTACGAAATTGACAGGTATGAGTCATGCCTGTAATCCCTAAATAAGACTTTACCTTTGTTAGAGTCATAAAAGTACATCGTATTGAGACTGATTACAGCCACCTCTCCAGGAATCACCTCAACAGAGTAATAGGCGCCACGGTGGAAAACTTGAAGGTTTGGGAATGGAATGAAAGATTCCCAAATTCTGAGACGATCAAGGTTTGTGTGAATAACAAACCGAAGGAAGGATAACTCACAAAGAGAATTGGTTGGTGATACTGTTCGGACCTGTATGACGGAAGCCAGGTCAATGTCAATACGAACAACAGCGTGACTATGGTGGCACCTGGTGTCATGATATTCTTGACATATGGTGATGAGGACAGAAGTTATAAAGCAGAAACATATCTTACATGCGCTAAAAAGAGATTGGTTAAGGGAAAACAAAGCAACAAAGGTGGTACATACGCCAAACATCATTGTTGCCTGTAAGAGTAACCAAATAATGGTTATAAGCATGTGGGACAACTAACTTCCAATAACTCAAAAGCTCACCAAGACTTGGCACTACTGGAATCCCTTTGCTTAAGAATACGTCAATCATCTTTGAAGCCACCTCTCTATTTAATTGATATATTTCGTCGGTCGTTCGAGGTAATTTGGGATCATCATCGTGTCTTCGCATTGAAAGATATGAACAAAGCACAGTGAATCAGGGTATAGACCCACCTAGCGTTGTCTCCCGTCCCTAAATATAATATAAAAAAGTTAGTAAACATTAAAGGAATATTTCGGAGGTGGCGCACAAATAACAAAATCCAACCCTGCCGCCCATTTTTTATCGATAAAATCAAGTGTGAAGTTTATGAGTCTGAGAGGCGCATCACACTCTCTGGAACCATAATCCTGTCATGAGCAGCGGAAATGAAATGCGGTAGATTCGTACGAGAATGGAGTCCCGTAGTAACCAGCTCGCGTATCATGTTTTGGCTTCTTTCTATGACATGCTGAAGTTTGCGAGGATCCGGGCGTGTAATGAGGATCTGGGTGCATATCTGTCAGCTGCAAGAATCGCCCATGCAATTTTCGCGGTTCTTGTAACGACATGATCAGTGTCGGAAAGCACAAGTGAGAATGCTCCTACTTATGGTAGCGGCTTGCAATGGAGCCTGGGCAGGTGAAGATGACACTTCAACGATACCTAACGCAAGAACCAAGGCTTTGAAAGCTAGCATCCTGACCAACTATCGTAGGCGGCGAATGGTGGTTGGTGTACCAGACGGATATTAATAGCGCGCTGGAGGGGCAGGGAGAAGTGGTTTTGGATTTCCCTCGCACGTTCGTCACGTTTTAGTTCTCAATTACGATATAATCTAATCTCTTGATCTAGGTACCGCTTGGTCATCTGACCACTTTTGAATTGTAGCATCGACTAATAATAATGATAATGGCGAAAATTGATACATATACACACGGATATTACTACAAGGCAGGTATGTACTCACTACTCAGTGAATGGGAATACAGATGTTGGTAAGAAGTTGTGAACGACAAAGCAATATGACCGGATATAAAAAAACAGAGGTTCATTTGGTCTTGATAGACCTCGGGCTTGTGGGACGCCCGTTAACTTCGTGGTTGGTTTGTGGGTTATGCAGGGCGAGTAGATACGTGACATTATCGGCAGTATTCAGAACATCCCGAATCGACTTTTCTGCGAGATGGCAAACCTAGATTAACTTGTTTTCAGAGTGTGCCTTTCTTGCCTAGTCATGAGAGCTTACTCTGCTGTAACCTCCGGGTTGGAGAGTGGAGCGGCTTTTCGCAATGGTATTGTGTATTGTATCATATGAGTATCTTTTCCTAAACAAAAAATTGATGGGTAAGGCGCGAAGGTAATGCCGAAGACATGACTAACAAAATGCTCTCAAGTTCTGTTCTCGTGCGGGGGTGAAGGAATAAATCCGCGCCACTGAGATAACGTTCGAATGCACGGTAAGAGGCACATCCGGCAACGAGAGTCTCGTTGACGGATGGGTGGTCCGAGTCCCAACTAAACCAGTTATCACTATTCCGAGATACATAAGTTCAGGGAGCGCGAAGATAGGTCTGGATGACGGACCTTAGCTGAGTGTGTGCAGTGGCTTCAGGGGTGTGGGGTGCCAAAAATTTATCCATCAATCGGGTGGACCGGACTGAAGAGCTGGCGGGGAGTGGACGAGGTGAGAGTGGTGACGAAGATGTGGCCAAGGGTTTTTATGCTACTGCAGTGCTTGTTTTGGATACGAATAAAGGCTGATAGGCGCTAAGACGGACTACGTCTGTGGTAAACCTTGGCAAAAACGTGCCACGGGAGTGGATTCAACAAACGTGAATGGGAGTTGAAGAAGCGACGGTGGCACAGAACCGTGAGTGGTGGGTACAAAAACGCACTTTAAAAAAAAATCGTACTCTTTTCTTATCTTTTTCCCTCTGGCCTGCGAACGTGCGCCGGTCACGGGTCACATTTTCCCTAAAACATCGGGATGGAGAGACGCGGAGTTACAATTCTCATACCGCATTCGGGTTCTCCGTGAATCGCTGGCTTACATATATATGTTTTATATAGCCTATGTTAATTAAGGATATTATATAAGTTATGGTTATTACCTGACTCTGATAGTGGTGCAATCCGTCATGTATTAGTACTCAAAATCAGTTTATGCCGGACCAGGGTATATACTTTGGGAATTTAGACATTCCACCCCACTCCACCGCTTGTGAATCGTATTTCCTTCTCTGCCGCTTGTCAACCTTGTCTTCCCGCGCTGGTGGGCATTCTCTTGGCACCTGGTGTTCCGAGCCATAGGAGGTAGCTTGTCGGTTAGTTTTTCAAGCTCGATAAGCACTGCGTTTCAAGTATACGACGACTCGTATCACAAATCCTATTTTCGTAGACGCTATGTTATTACCTCAAGACGATACCGACCTGCCTCTCTACCAACCCCTAAGTCCGGAGACAACAGCCACCTTTCGTTTCCTTGCTCGGGTCAATCTCAACTTTGGGTTGTCCCTATCCTCGTATCAAGATCTATATACTTGGTCGACTACTCATTTAGACGACTTTTGGAGTGCTGTTTGGGACGAGACCAACATAATTGGCCACAAAGGAAACCATGTGGTCGAAAATGACGCGCTGCCCCCAGCGAACCCAACCTGGTATACTTTTTTGCTGGTACTGAACTGCGCCACTCACTGATAGTTCGCATTAGGTTCTCTGAAGCAAGGCTCAATTGGGCGGAAAATATGTTACGTTGTCGTTCCGCAGATAAACTTGCGTTGATTCAAGCCAGTCCGTCCCGAAACCTGCATCCATGTTAATCCTGTTCTAATCGGTCTGGCTTTTAGCTGAGCCAACGCCCAACGATCCCACTCCTCCACTTCGAAAGTGTACATATCTAGAGTTGTATTCCTTGGTCTCTGATCTCGTATCTGCTTTGCTTGAGCATGGATTAAAAGAAGGAGACCGCGTTGCATCTTATTCCTCAAATTGCATTGTGGGTCTTCTTTTCCCCGTATATATCCACACCAGTCCCCCAACGAGTATATGCGAATATTTACCACACACGCCCTTGCAAAGTCCCCGGCTCTCCTTAGTCATGACGATGAATCTTACTTGTCGACAATTATCCGTGTTGTTACCTGTAAGCTTATCCGTGGTTTTGCCATTTTACAGGAAAACGTAGCTGCGTGTCTAGCAACTACTGCAATCGGGGGGATTTGGGTAAGTGCTGCAGCGGATTTCGGATCTGAAGGGGTAATTGAGCGGTGAGTCCACGTTCTATTCATATAATATCTACCTTATCTCTTCACCAGATTTGAACAAGTTCAACCTAAATTTATATTTTCCATTGATGCCGTCGTGTATGTCTTATTTATCTAACGCCAGCGGCTGGAGGTGAACTGTCGACTTCAGGTACAACGCTAAAGTACATCGGCACATCCCCAAGCTATCTGCGGTTCTTGCTGGATTGTCTCAAAAATCTATCGTCCCCACGAAAGTGATCATAATCCACGCCATACCGGAAGCGGAGGACAGAAATGATTGGGCCTCTGATTGGGTCAGCTGGGGTGCCTTCATAAAGCAAGGTCAGAGTAGTCAGCTCGGACAGACGCCCAATGGGGAGATAGAGTGGAATCGTTGTTCCTTTGACACCCCCCTTTGGATTCTTTTCAGTAGTGGGACCACTGGTCGGCCAAAGTGAGTTTCTAGGTTCCTACTTGATCTTATGACCCCAAATCAATTTCTCCTACCTCAGGCCGATCGTCCATCGGGCTGGTGGCATGTTATTACAAGCGACAAAGGAGTTTGTCATCTGCGGGGGCTTGGTGCCCGAAGACGTTTTCTTTTATTACACCACCACGTGAGCTGTGTTGGTAACTGGAGAGATCAAATTCACTCATGATTTTATTAGAGGATGGATGATGTGGAACTTCCTCGTCAGCGCCCTATGCGTTGGGTCGAGTCTCGTCCTGTATGATGGTAGTCCACTGCGGGATCCTAGTTATTTATGGAAACTTGTTGATGATCTCGGTATCACAATCTTTGGTACCAGTGCCAAATATATTGACCAGCTATCGGTATGCGGTTCCTTGCATAGTATTGCAAAACATCTGATCTCTTTCGCAGAAAGGGTACCGCCCTCGTGATAATCACAAGCTCAGCACCTTGCGGCATTTGTATTCTACAGGATCTCCGCTGGCACCTCCACTGTTCGACTACGTGTATGAGCACATCCACCCAAACGTGCTTCTTGGTTCGATAACAGGTATGGTTTTTGATTTGTACGCGAGTTGGTTTTTTGATTACCTGAAGGTGGGACGGACATATGCTCTCTTTTCGCTGGCATGTGTTCGGCGCTGCCGGTATACCGCGGCGAGATACAGTGCCGTATGCTGGGAATGGCCATTGAGAGCTTCTCCGCTAAGGGTACGCCAAGCTCGCCAGGTGAAGCCGGGGAATTAGTTTGCATTAAACCGTTTCCCTGCATGCCGCTTGGTTTCTGGCCGTTGTCCGGATTTGGGACGATAAGCGATCAAGAAGATGCCAAAGAGCGGTATAAACAAGCTTATTTTGCAGAATTCGAGGGTGTCTGGTGTGAGTGCGTTTTTTCCCATTCGGACAGCATCAGACCAAACTATACAAGATCATGGGGACCACGTTGTTATCACACGTTCGAGAAGTGGAAATGGGGGCGGTCTGCTTATGCTAGGACGTTCGGACGGTGTGCTGTCAGTACTTCTTTCTCATCATGTGAGGAAGTCAATGGACCCCATTCCTGAATAGGAACCCCGGAGGCATTCGATTCGGATCGTCGGAACTCTACGATGTGCTCGATCTGTGGTTTTCTGGTTCTACTGTGGAGCACAGCATCGTGGACAGTCTTGCCGTCGGGCAAAAAATTGATGGTGGGGCTGATGAGAGGGTGATCCTGTTTATCAAACTACCTGAAGGACATAATCTTTCCGCCGATTTTGAGCGGAGGGTCAAGGCCGAGATTCGTGCTCGTCGAAGTCCCAGACACGTTCCTGCTCGGGTGCGTACTTTTTTCTCCTTCAACTTTCCCAGGAATTGACAAACATTAGTAGATCATACAAGTTTCGGACATCCCATACACCTTGAATGGTAAACGTGTGGAAGTATTAGTGAAGAAGGTAAGCTGCCCCCATCATATGATGTGTTTGCCTCACGTTTGTGCAAAAGATAATTAATGGTGCGTCGCTTTCGAGCGTCAATCCCGCAACTCTTTCGAACCCCGAATGCCTGGCGTTTTATGCCAACATAGGGTCTGCCCTGCGGCTCGAACTGGAGAATAAAAATTAGGGCCTTCGAAATGGGTAAATATACATCACACTGATGATCTTTCTCGAATTGATAATTAGATAGTACACGATGTTCCTTGATCAATAGATTGATCTTAGAAAGATTCGGGTGCAAATTAAGTGTTATTTGAGGCTGTGTCGTGAGAGCGCTTTGGTCCGATTTCCCGATGTTATGTAACAGCCTCACGACGTCGAAATTTTCGTGCCGGGTTCTGAACACTCTGGTAACTGGGGGTTGAGGTGCTGAGGACAAAGGCTCGAAAGCCGGTTGCCAAAAAAAAAAAACTAAAAAAGACCACAACACCATATCATTGTCGATCGACTATTACGACCCAACACACACAAGCCTCACCTCCATCCGCCCGGAGTTCATGTTTGCCTCGTGTCCTTAATTGCCTAATGCTTTATCATGTCGCCCAAGGCCACTCATCGCCACAACCCCTACCATCCAATCACCCAACCCCTCATAGATCCAGGATGCCTTCCCTGTTCAACCTCATCCGGACTGGTATCTACGGTATGCCTCTCGGGTCTACATATATCTGGACCCGCTCTTACTAGGTCTAGGCACTGTTTTTCTGTTTACCTTGATATGCCTCGCGATGGCCGGGCACTTTCAACATGTACTGGCAGCCTCTGACCTCAGTATGCGCTCTTGATTCACTTTATTCTTTCAATAACTAACCTCATATCAGCTCGTTTTGTCCCGTTTGCAATATTCGTGTGTTCAGCTAGCATGCTAATTTTACTTGTATTGTGAGTGCTGTGTGGCGCAAACGTGAACATAAACAAGGTCTTACGTCCAATATTCAGACTAGGCTTTAGCCTTTTCTTCCGGGAGAGGAATCCAATATCTACCAGGATAGAGTTATCTTGCTTGGGCCTTCTAGGAATTTTCTGGCTTGGTAAGTTTGCATTTTGACATTAGTTCACACCATATGCTAACCAGGTTGTCTCTTAAGTATTGGGCGTCTATCTAACAACCTCACCATCACAGTCTGCTGATGTAGAATGTTTTTCTACGGATTCGGCTACTCAACCCATCGATGATTCTGCAGCAAACTGTACGTCTAAAAAATACTGAAACTTATATTCATACGCTAATTTTAATAGTCCATACTGATCAATATCAAGCAATGTATCGTGTTCTTATGTCATTTGCACTAATCAATGCAACTCTTGGTATGCTTTCGAACCTCACTCCTTTAATATCCAGCTAACGTCTTGTGTAGTTATCCTCTTCTGTCTTATCCTGCTATTCTTGGCCGTCCGAAGACACAACAAGGGTGATGAACACATGTGGCATGGACCTGTCACTTCATGTGCTTGGTTCAATAACTACGGGAATGGTGTAAATCGTGGCAATAAGGGAGCTTCAAGCATCCTTCCAATCGTGGGTACTCGCGGAGGATCCGCTGGAAAGAGCCGTAATGGACCGTACGCGAACGGTAGACCAACGGGGAGCAGGAGAACTGCTACCTCTGAGAAACCCCTCCCAACTGGTCCCACACGACAGTCATCTGGGGACTCTTCACTGATTGGATCTCATTCCACCAATGAATTTGAACGAGGTGGTATGATGAACCCAAACGCAACGCGCAGGTCCAGATGACACAGCAGACCGCTGGTTAATTTATTCGTGACGCGTATATAGAGAAAGAATGTTGTATGTACACCAATCATTATGACCGGACGACCCCCATGTACGCCCCGGCTGCAACATAAGCACGCCGAAAGATGGCCCCAGTTTGAACACAAGAAAAGTATTGCTTGTCACATGACTTACTAAAACGTCAACTCTGAATTACTACTTCAAGTTAGTAGCGCTCAGCTTTTTCAACACATCCAACTCTCATTCTCCCTTCACAAAACGACCCGAATGACCGTACGATTTGGCAATTACAGAGTTGCTTTTTATGGTAAGATTAAAATTAAGCAACCTGCCTATACCCGGTTTTTAACACCTATACAGTTGCAGTATTCCTACTCTCGGGTATGTGAAGGAGGTGCAACATCGTACCCTATACTATATCCTCTATTAGGGACTGTTTTAGGATTGTCAGCTAATTTTGCGTCCATATTTTTGCCCAATTTACATCGTATGTTCCAAATACAATATCTTCGATATATCGAAGGTGTGCTGAAACTTTGGCATAGGCGATTTTACGATATTCTCCCTTGTTGTACCATCACTGACGATACTCTTATTCCTGATAACGTATTTATCCTACCCTGTTTCATTGAAAGGGGTGTACTAAACTTATGTTTACACATTTAGGTTACAATGGGCTCAACCTCGCACTGAGGCCGTTGTATTACTGGTGCTGGCGGTTTTATGGTTAAGTAAGTCATGAAATTATTCACAGACATTGTCCTGATCCTGGTCAAAGCCATGGGAGCATGGTCTACGTGAGCGTACTTCCACCTCCCACCCATCTAGAAGTCTAACTTGATTGATAGGGACATTATTGGTCATGTCCAATGTGACGGTCTTACTGGCCAACGGATAGCATCTAAGAACGGTGACAGTGAGCTAACTTTGACAGTTATGATTACACAGATCTGAATTGTTTTGATTCATAGCTTCTGGCCAGAGCTTCTGCTATGAAATGAAAGTTGTGCAAGCATTTTCATGGGCGGTTTTTGTCCTATGCGCAATGGCCCTAATCATACTCTTTTCTCTTGTCACTCAAGCGCAAAAATTTGGCAGATATCTGATTTGGAGGGAGCCCATAAGAGGTAAGTATCTAGAGCGGGTTACTCGTGGCGCGGCCCGTCTAACTCACTCAATGCTCAGAATTACCGTGGTTCGGAGAGGCACCCGGTTATTATAATACCCATGCAGGAGGCATACCTCAGTACCCCCCAGGAGGCATGCCATATGGTTACCCAGGAGCACCAATGATGCAAAGCACCGGTGGAACAACAATTATACAACCTGGAGTGAACGGACAACCAGCAACAATTACCCAGATTTAAAGCTACGTAAACATTAGGACACGATGATTAGATGATTTCCAGTTAGTCATACCATGCAATCTTATGAATAGTATTTGATGAAACCGTTGAGACCTGGGCGACATCAAAACAAGCTACGCGAATTACATACCCCCGTCCATGTACCCATATTGTACCATGAAATACCCTTCATTCATATTTTTTGTTTTGGGAAGCATTACATTAAGTAAAGTTTGACTAACCTCTGATAGTTCGACTGGGTAATAGCGTGTGGTAACAAGTACATAATAACACTGAATATTAATCCGACTAATCAGTTGATCAGTGGTCAACCAGTCACCAATCTCTCTCGGGCAGTTCCGTTCCTTATAACGCTCGCCCTCCTGAACTAGCTACTCTTTCCAAACACCTACCACATTATACCATCCAAACCGTCTTGCATCGTCTATCAGCTTTACCATGATAAGTCGACATTTTCTCTATTATCTCGTTCTTCCGGCTCAGTTCCATCTTGTTTTTACGCTAATCCAAGCAAACGCCGCATAGAAACGGATGTCATGAAGATGTGTGTCTCATTTAGACAACTTCATGGACTTAGTTCTCATTTCTGGCTGTCCCAGGCTAATGTCAGACTATGAAGTGTCTCTCGTGAATGACAGTATGCAGGAGTTCTATGTCAGATTCTACGGACCAGCCGAAAGTATACCACTGTGTCTCGTCGTCATTCATGACAAATGTACTGACTGCGCCTACCAAGCACCCTTCGCGGGAGGAGTGTGGAAGATCCATGTTGAATTACCAGATCAATATCCTTTCAAATCACCCAGCATTGGTTTCATGAACAAGATCTTCCATCCTAATATTGACGAACTGTATGTCTATATACCATACTCGACACCTCTACGACTCATATACTGTTAGAAGCGGTTCCGTGTGTCTGGATGTGATTAACCAGACCTGGTCGCCTATGTTCGGTAAGTTCATTGCTCGTTTCGATCTACCGGCTCGTCAACGTCTTTTGTGATGTAAAGATATGATCAATATCTTCGAAGTATTTCTGCCCCAACTCCTTAGATACCCAAACCCGAATGACCCTCTGAACGGAGAGGCTGCGGCTCTGCTCATGCGCCACCCCAAAGAGTATGAGGGGAAAGTGAAAGGTACGTAGGGCAATACACGATAAAAATGCGAGACTCAAGCTAATGCTTGAGCAATCCAGAATATGTCCAACGATATGCGACAAAGGAAGCCGCAGACGCCGCCACCGACGGAAATGATGATGACGACCAAGATGAGGAAATGAGTGATATTGGGAGCATCAGTGAAGGCGAGTGAATGCTTGTAGACCTCTTCTCTGGCACACGGACTCTTTTGTATCTCCCATTGCATTCAACCTCCAACTCTCTACACCATACCTATTTCATTTCCTTCCAATGTCGTCACACATCCATATACATATATATCTCCCCTCATCAGTTCCTGCGTCTTACCCCCGCCTTCGTACTTTTTACGAGAACCATAGCATCTGTCATTATTGCCATCCCCTCCTCGGATTCCCATTGTTACTTTCCCTTGTAGTTTTACGGGTTTTGTACTTTTGTACACATTGTGCTAATAGATATTATCCCTGACATACAGCGGATCGTACTTTCAGTCAGGAATGGTAGCTTCTGTTGAAAATGGGAGTACAAGTTCGTCCACTTTTCTCTGGATTTCTGATGCAGTCTAGAACATTTGAAGGTGATGCCACAAGACTAAGCAGAATACGAAGAAACACACCTTCATGAGCATATCGATTTGGGACTTCACATTTTCCATTGTGGAGGACTTGGCTTTGGTTTCTTTTAGCAGATCTTCCTTGCATTGCAGGAGTTCTTTTTTCTTCAATTCAAGGCTATTGGGACAGAAAGCTCTGGTGAGGAATCATGTGGTAGTAAAGATTGAGTGGTACCGTTGGCGTTCTGCCAGCTCAAAACTTAGGCGGTTGAGCATCAATTGATGTTCATCAGAAAGGACATCCTCTGTTTGGGCAGCCTCCGGGGCAAGTCTCTTGAAATCCTCAAGTGTATATAGAGGAATATCTTGATAAATGGAACTTGGACAATCGCTCCTTCAGTACTTACGGCATGAAACCAACACAAGTATTTGACTCACGCAAATTGTCGGCATTTCTCTATTTCCCTCTCCAGGTGACGCTTTTCATAGAGTAGGTTTTGCAGGCCCAGATGTGACTGGTCCATGTCTTGCCTCGCCTCTGCAGTCGCGTCCTTGTGAAGGCGGGTAGCAGTATTAGCTGCGCGGTTCAGTGACTTGAGTCGACCTATGAGGGCCATGGCTCGGATATGCATTGCGGGCATGTCATGTTCATGGTGGTTCGTGTTAACGAGGTCGCGCAATCTGTCGATAACCTCGTCTGGGGACGGTGGCATACCAGGACGGTCGCCGCTGGTCTGAGTTGGTGTATCGACAGACATGTTTATAGCCATGGCATGATCGCGTCCCATTAACGTTGACTTGTGATGCAGTGGATATACTAAGCGCTAATTCCCGGATAAGACGTTGGTCCAGGCCGGCCCGGAGAAGATAATCAGTGTTGTGATGTGATCAACTTGTGAACAAGTCCCCGATCACTCAGCCTCGTTCTTACTACGCAAACGTCTGGACCACAACCACCAGCTCAATCTCTTTCTCCCCACTACGTCCTTCTTGATCTCTCCTTTCAATTATCTATCTTGTTCTCCTTCTTCCTCCAATATGACCCGTGCACGTTCCCTCTCAGGTACTATTCCGTCCATGGAAACTAGCCATGACGAGCTCAAAGATAACACCATCATCATCGGTAAATAATTACCTACTTCCACTGTCTGAATTATTGACCCAATTCCCCGCATTCAGTTCTTGGCGCATCTGGTGATCTCGCAAAGAAGAAGGTAATGTCTCCCTAGAATGTGGTCCCTACAAGTCTGAACGCCCCTCAGACCCTCCCTGCACTTTTTGGACTATACCGTCAGAAGTTCCTGCCCCGAGATGTTAAGATCGTAGGCTACGCTCGCACGAAAATGGACAGAGACGAGTTCCACAAGCGTGCCACTTCCTATATCAAGAACCACGATGATGACCCAGAAGTTGCGACAGCTATACAAGAATTTAAGGACCTTTCGACCTACGTTTCTGGTAGCTACGAGGATGGTGCTGCATTTGACGAACTCAACAGGCATCTTGAGGAAATCGAAGCTCGTTACCAGTCAAAAGAATGCAACCGCATATTTTATTTCGCACTCCCCCCTAGCGTCTTTGTCCCTGTCGCCAAAAATCTCAAGGAGCACTGCTACATCAGCAAAGGAGGTGTGAACCGAGTCATCATCGAAAAACCTTTTGGGAAAGACCTTGATTCTGCTCGGGACCTACTTAGCTCCCTCAAGCAATACTGGTCTGAAGACGAAACATTCCGAATCGACCATTATCTCGGAAAGGAGATGGTAAAGAACTTGCTTGTACTTCGTTTTGCCAATGTTGCGATGGGCGCTGCTTGGGATAAAAACTCAATCAGTAATGTGCAAATCACCTTTAAAGAGCCATTCGGTACGGAGGGTCGAGGTGGTTACTTCGACGAATTTGGTATCATTCGTGATGTCCTCCAAAACCGTAGATCATTTTCATCACTTTCAATCATCCTGATGCTCATCCAAATCCAGATCTTTTACAGGTATTGAGTATTCTAACGATGGAACGCCCCGTTTCATTCTCCGCGGAGGACATTCGTGACGAGAAGGTACGGTTCACCTAATGATATGTTAGGTCATCCGCTCAGACCCATTTTCAGGTAAAAGTCTTACGCTGCATCCCTCCCATTGAACGAAGTGATACACTCCTCGGACAATATGTGGCCGCGAATGGCAAACCCGGCTATCTCGATGATGATACTGTCCCCCCCAACTCTGTTTGTCCCACATATGCTGCAACCACACTGTGGATACATAATCCGAGGTGGGAGGGCGTCCCTTTCATCTTGAAGGCAGGGAAAGGTTAGTATTATCCGAGCATCCAAATGTGTAGCTAACTTACACGTTCCTAGCCCTCAACGAGGCTAAAGTTGAGGTACGAATCCAGTTTAAGGATGTCACCCAGGGAATCTTTAAAGATATTGCACGAAATGAACTTGTCATTCGGATTCAACCATCCGAAGCTGTCTACCTGAAACTCAACGCCAAAACTCCCGGTCTCTATACCCGTGCCATTCCTACAGAAATGGATCTCACGTACAAGAGGCGCTTCACAGAGTCAAGGATTCCGGAAGCATACGAAGCCCTTATCTTGGATGCTCTTAAAGGCGATCATTCTAACTTTGTGCGCCACGACGAGCTTGATGTCGCCTGGAAGGTTTGTGATAATGTCACACCCACTTGTATTGAATATTGACCAGAACGCGTAATAGATCTTCACCCCCATTTTGCACTGGATAGATGGTTTGAATGGGCAACGACCACGACCTGTCAACTATCCGTATGGCTCTCGTGGACCCAAAGAGCTCGAAGCGTTCATAACCAAATATGGTTACAAACGATCTGGGGAAGCTTAGTGAGTTAATGATTACTATGAATCCAGTATCACATACTCATCATAGTTATGTAGCAACTGGCCTACTACGAACCTAGCTTCTTTGTGATATGGACGAGCCCCGTTGGCGTGGTTAGATGCCAACTACCAATTTATTTTTTGCCGCTTGCTGGGTCGACATCTGAATATTAGAACACTCGAGGACAATACTGTATATGAAAAACAAGCCGGAAGGAGGGCGTAAGTCATACACGACACAATTTATGTGGTATTATTGTGTTAGAGCAATCGCAGAATTACGCTTTGGTAAAGTTTAGTTGTTGAGTTAAGTATGAATTGAGCCATTAATATTTTTTTTTTACCATTGTTTACAATGAGATAATTGTATTGTTGGCCGATTAGTAGTAAGTATCAGGGCTTATGTATACTGTATACAGCCGTCGGTAAGTGCCTCTTGAGACATTCTCCATTACAATAAAAGGGGTTGATCTTTGCAAACGAAAGTGGATAGGATTATCATGGGGCATACACACTTTCGCCTATGTTTCAGGGTTAACGGGAGAGAGGTTAAGAGGTGTGGATTACCTTTGTAAGTTCTCCCGTTGGCGTCCAACATATCTTTGAGCTTTTCCGCGACTGTTCGGACACCGTTCCGACAATCTTCGAGGCCCCGCCACATTCCAGCAGCGCCCCAGCACTCTGAGCACGCTTTGGATGCAGCATTGAATGTTTCGAGTTCTAGCTCGTTTCTTGAATGAAGTGCAACTAGGAGGTCAATAAGGCGGCTAAAGCCGACAAACCACGTCCCTGTTCCTCCTTCTGGATTCATGGTTGCGTCGGTCACCATAAATGATGACGAGAGACCTAAGCACTGGCGAAGTACGCCTTGATCGAGTTGTGGGGAGCTCCGACTTGTTCGTGCGATGGATTGGACGACGAACTCCCCGAAGTCTGTCGGATTCTGCGTTTCCGCAGTTCATTAGTGGCCTGGTGAATTGTCATATTTCGGCTCACAACATGTGTTGCGTCTGGTGGCATTTCGGGTAAGATTTCAATCGCTCTTGATGATGGGAATCTTGACATGGTAGCACAGGGAATGAGTTTATTTCAACTTACGGGAGTGCTCATAATTGTGTCCTCGGTAATGCCTAATTGTGTGTATAGGAGAAAACCGTTTGCACATAAGAGTCGAGCGATGTCTGCCGCGGAGGACCGGCGACTTCTTTCGGAACCCCGTGACCAACACTTGTGCGCGTGACTGGGGTAGTCGTTTTGAGTTTCTCCGTTTTTATTGGTATGGCTGGTGTTCTCAACAAAATTCTGGTTAGCCTCACTCCCCCACCTGTCGTCAATCCAGTCGACTACGATGGCTTGGAGTATAAATGGAAGATTTTCGTCTTTAGGCCTGCTCGTGGGTCCTCTTTTTCCTTTTCATGTTACTGCCTGCCAATTCTGGAAACGCAGTCTTCAAGAACGAAGTATACCTTTTGACCGGTCTTTTTGTGTACATTGCTGTGGTATACTACGGCGTACTTATTAATTCGAAAAGGGCTAATAAATGGTATGTAAAGTTGTAGCTTCCGTTTTGGCCTGCTCACTCCATTTCAATAGGTTCAAAGCGCACCTCCCAGTTCTTGAACAGCAGTTCTCAAAACCCCTTGGAAAGACTGGTTTAACGTCCGATGGCAATTCAGACCTTTTCAACTTCTCCACAGGGCGACGCAATGTTGCATCCCTTCATACCGTTTTTACTCTTCGGCCACGTCACGATCCATTCCAATTCCTTTTCCAATTTGGCAGAACCCTGGTGGATTTGCAATATCGTCCCAAGGACGACATTCAGCTGGACTTTAAGCTCTCCTCCGGGGCTCTCCCCCAAGACTTTGTTTGGGCGGTCGTTGCAAAGGACGAACTCCTGTCTATCAAAGATGACAGGTGGGACTTGGTACGCTACGCGACTTCCCTATCTGTCTTGATATGCTGACTGGACTCTATTCAGACGTTCACCAAGACAACTGAGAACGTTGCTCTCCCACCCACTCTATCTGTCATGTCCGGTAAAATATTTCAAATCAACCCAGTTTTCGAATGATTAATATTTACGCTTAGAATTTGCTGACGTGACGGAAAACTTACTCAAATCCTCGTTGGTGTCTGTACTCAGTAATCCCAAGGTTTTACCCTACTTTCGATCCCTATCTGTTTGTTACTTTGTCCCGTCAACGCGATTGTATTTACTCAAGTTTATTAACAGGTCACGGACCAGCCTCGTAGCCGCCCAGAAGGACCCCTTCCAGCTCAATCTCGCCAGAAGCATGTTATCCTTAGTTTAAGTGTTCCCTCTTCTAGCCATGCAAGCGATACCACAGAACTTGTGTCTGCACTCTTCCCATTCATCGATTCTCTATCCCAATTAAATCTTCGGCCTGAGACGAAGACCAAGCTCAAAAGGGTCAGAGAAGATTTGGACAAGGACCTCAAGGCTGATTCCGAGCGTGAGAAGAAGGAAGAGGTACGAAATGATGACTAGTCTGATATTTTTTCTACCTCAGTCAAAGTAATATCAACTTCTCAGGTCAATCAGGCTGCTGAGGATAAGAAGGCCGCAAAACGTCGAGCGGAGGAAGAACGGATCGCGAAGCTTCCAGCTGCTGAACAGCAAAAAGTATGTTGAGATGTTGAATCTACTTATTCGTACTTAACTCGCACTTTAGATTCTTGAAAAAGAGCGCAAGCGTTCAATGAGGAAGTCTCAAGGCAAGGTTTCTGTGCGCAAGTGATGGAGCATTCAAGAGCATTTAATTGTTATCAATACCAATAATTTAATTGCGGTGTAGATCGATGTGTTCTGATAGCATCTAGTAACTCGGATGAATTGAAACGTAAATTATGGGAGAATAGTAGTCACTGCAATGAACTGGCGCCTTCGTTATTACCGGCAGGAGACTGCTGCCTACTAGTTTCACTATCCTTTTCAACTGTCTTGTTTGCTTCAACAGTCTTCTTGGCTTCGTCCTCCCCACTCGGGGCTGTCGTAGCCGACCTGGCACCCCAGCTCGTAAAGAACCGCAGCAGCCACATTGGTTTGATACCTGGGTGCTCTACGACGTCTTCCTCCTCGCCCTCCAATGGGAAGTTGAGTACTGTCTCGGAATCAACAAGACTCTCCTCCTCTGCCTCGCTCTCCGTCCTCCCCAGGTAATCCACAAGCCGCTCACGCCCATCCAGAGTCCATTGCAGGCGATTGAACCGCCCGTGGGCGCCATGTACGCCTGGGGGTAGGCGCCGTCCACCTGTGCCAAACACCTTCTCGCGCAGCGCGAGCACCTTCTGGCGGGGTGGAGTAGCGGTGTGCCAAAGATCAGGCACGCGAAACTGTTCAGACTCGTAGCGCAGGGTGTGGGTCGCCTGTGAGGTCTTGTCGGCACGCGCGGTCTCTGCGTCTATGTCGGACATGACCTTTGTGCGCGCCTCGAGATCAGAGAGAAAAGGGAGGTGCGCTTGGTAATCTTCGCGGAGGAGGGTGTTCTTCTCGGTGAGTGAATCGGTGAGAATCTACGGGAGGGGCGTTGGTGTGGAATGAGAGTTGATGGGTGGGTACAACTTACGCGAAGACAATTTACGACGTTCTGGAGGTGCTGTTCTCTCCTGATCATGATCAATAACTGGCCACAAAGCTCCACATCTACTCGCATCCGCTCGATAGCTGTCACATGCATGTTGCGCAACGACATCATATCATGGAAACTGCGTCGTCTGGAAAAAAAAAAAAAAAATCTCCGTGCTGTGCCCGAGGGAAACGACCTTCATCACTTACCTCAATGGCCCGTAACGAACTGCTCTCCTCTTCAAAGGTTCTCCCCCACCTTCCGATCTCTCGCCCACGGACTCGGATATTACCCCTTCTTCATCAGGCTCCTCCGTCTCCGCCACCTCGCTCCCGAGCGCACTCCCTTCTGCGAGACGACTCCTTCCCTTGCTGCGTCGCTTAAGGCTCGGCCCCAGCTTCCCCTCCTCGCCTGGCAGAATATCTCGCGCACTGACTGGATCAGCCCAGCTCGAGATACGGCTCTGTGGTACGCGGTTTCCCCATGGCCGCTTTTGGTTGAATTCGATCACCTTGCGTTCGTACTCGGTGTTGATTGTGTGCAGAGAGGTGCTCTCGGATTGCCCATCATGTAGAACGTTAAAAGGCCGTTGGTTTTCTGAGGGCAGTACAATTGTATGTAAGATCACAATATGCAGGAATCGTGAAAAACATACCGATAGGAGATACTTGTCCACTGCTGAGCAAATCGTCGTCGTCGACATCAACTTCTGCACCGCTTGATTTGTTCAAATATTACACATGTCAACATTTTTTTTTTTCGTCAAGGTCGTTTGATTAAACTCACCCCACAAATACCATTGGGGGCAGCGTGGGTGACGAGGGAGCGACGCGGCTTTGATGCGCAGTCAATAGCGGCTGTTCTAGGGGGGATTTTTCGTTGCCTCCTTCGCGATTCCGCAGCACCGTTGGCGAGGAAAGGTCGAGACTCATATGTCCTCTCTTCCGCGTGATCCTGTACAAGGTGACACGGTCAGGATGAGTGTGTATGATGATTTTGGGGGAGGGACCCTACCCGGTCCACGACTCAAGTTTCTTCTGGACGCGCTCCCCCCACATTAGGCCCACCGCCCCGCCTACGATGTCGCTCTCTTCCTCCGTTGATCTTCCGTCTGATTTTTCGTGCCGCCTGGGTTCGTCGACATCGCCGTCGCTGAGAGCCCAGCGGTCCTTTCCCCGCTCGCGCTCGCCAAGACGGTCCTTCTTACTCTCACCAAACACCCCACCCACTTCCCGTTCCACTTCCCACTGTCTGAGCCGCACCACGGTGGTTATGCCGCCGCTCCAGAGGCCGCGCACACTGACAGCTATGCCGGCGTCCTTTTCCTTGTCCTTGCCGTATCCGTATCCGATCCCAATGGGATCGCCACCGTCTCCCCTGCGCTCTTTTCCCTTTCCCTTTCCCCGTGCTTCCTTCCCCACCACGACTCGCACAAACTTTAATAAGTCAGTGGTGCCCTCCCACACGGCCCCACCACCGGTTGTCGCAGAGCCGCTTCCGCCACCCAGCCCCAGACCACTGGCGAGGCTACCGATACCACTCAAGAGTTGGCCGCCGCTTGAAGCAAGCCCCACGCCACCGCCCACACCACCCGTCCCGCTCGCGCTGCCAGGCCCCAGTCCCGAGCCCTCCCCTGCACCAGTCGCACCCCGCCTCGCGCTACCCCCGTCTCCGTCCCCATCACTATCACCGGCAGCGCCTGCAGCAGCCCCTACGCGTGCGAAATCCTCAAGTTTCTCCCGCAGGGCGCGGCGCACGCCCCCACGTCCCTCTGTCGTGCGGGCCTTACTCTCGTATGCTGCGGTCACGGCGTCGAGGAGATCGCGCGTGAGCACAGTGGATGGCAGCGGTTGTTGGTGGGACGACTGGGGAGGGAAAGTATATCCCATACCGAATCCAAGCCCGTGGCCGAGCGACGAGTGGCCTGGGGTGGAAGCGGTAGAGTGAGTGTGGGAGTGGGAGGACGTGGCCACGGTGGCAGGGTAGTGGTAGGTGGACGGCGGGGAGGCAGAGGGCCCGCCAGTGGAGGTGGAGTGAACGTAGGTGGCGAGAGCGTAAGTGAAGATGTGTGGCTGGAGAAAAGGATCTTTGGGGACGACCTGTTTGAACGCGGGGGTTCAAGGGCTGCGTGGACTACAAGGAGGAGGAAGGAGGGCTTACATGTGCGAATCCGATTGCGGAGAGCTTGTTGCGGATTGCAAGGACCAGGGAGAGCATGGCAGAGACAAACATGGGATCTGCGATACGTTCCATTGGCTATATCGGAGTGAGTGATGGTAAAATAAATAAATAAATATACAGACGTACCTCGAGTCTGACACAGGGCTCGCCGACAAGAAGAATCCACTTCCGGATGCCCTCGACAGTGTTATCACACAAGAGCCCGTCGATGTGGCGGCTGCTGATGGAGGGAGTGCCGTACATGCCAAAAATAGAAAGGCCGGCCTGGATGAGCTTGACGAGCTCGAGGACTGTGGCGGTGAAGAGGGCGCGATCCTTTGTCTTTGCCACTGTCTTGCCTCTGGGGGGCGAGTCATGGTACGGGAAAGGGATGGTGGGTGGTTTGGAGTTTTGTTTTATTCTGGAAACAGAGGCGGGTGGAGTGGAGTCGTGCTTGGAGGGAGAGGGGTGAAAGTTGAGAACGGAGCCGTGGTGAGAGTTGGAGGTGGAATGGGAACGGGACTTTGTGAGAGCGGGAGGGAGGGGGAGGTAATCGGTGGAAGTGACGGTGGAGAAGGTGTTTTCGGGGAGATAGTAGGTAGATATGAAACGGTCTTTAGTTGGATCGCTGGAAAGGTGTTCATGGGGAGATACTAGGAATTGAGAAAGAGAAGCGAGTACCTGGGCTCCTCGAGGGTCAGTGCGCTGCGACCAGAGCAGCCCATGCGGAGGAGATTGATGTTGGCGTAGAGGTGTTCGCGGACAGCGAGAAAGTTGCCGTCGGGAATGCGGACGATGGTGTAGTCTGAACGAAAGTGGGCGAGGGAGGTGGCCATGAGAACGCCATGAGGGGTCTGGAGGGGGGGGAGAAAACAAGGGTATGTAGAGCAAGTCATGGATGATATTGAGAAACTCGAACCTGTTTTGGACGGGCACCGTCGCGACGCAGGATCTGGATGGCGCTGTCCCACTGGGCCTGTGCGTCGTGGGGCGAGAGCGTAGGGGAGGGTGCGAAAGCAGTGAGGGATATCTAGAGTGACGATGAGCAGGGGCGGGAGAGAGCGAGCGAGCGAGGGAGACAGACGGTATGTGTGGGGTCACCGGTGTAGACAGCGAGGACGGTGGTGGGACGGTTGCGCTCGACGATCCTGGGACAGGTGAGTGAGTGGGGTGTGACGAGGCAGGGAAAAGAGCAGAGACCATTTCTCTACGGCATACATCTGGTAGCCTTGGACATGGACCTGGGGATGGACGAGGTCGAACTGGAGGGGCAGTCCGATCCAGTCGGAGGGGAGAGAGCGAGGAGGATGGGCAGTGGGGAGCAGGAGGCGGGTCGGCCGGGATGGCCGGGCGGAAGGCATGGTGGGGGGAGGGACCAGGAGGGGATCGGGCCGTTAAGAGCGAGCGGGGGCGATCGACGATGAGAGGGATGGCACGTGACCTTGTGGGAGGGCATCGAGTGAGTTTGAATAGATATAAAACAAGTAAGAGGGTGACTAAGGGCGTTGAATATGCTGTCTGCGTTGGACCAAGTTCTGCGCTGTCCGGTGTGCGCTGTCCCCTTGAACGCTCCAACGACGCTGCACTGTGGCCATTCTGTCTGTGCCCAGCACCTGCTTACCTTATCATCCCCCTGTCCCTGTCCTGTCCCCGCCTGTGCCCCCGTCCCCGCCACTCCCCCCAACATCCCCTCCACCTCCACCGTCGCCTACTTTGCCCCTCCCCCTGATGCACGCCCCCTTTCCACCCCACAAATTCCATCTCGCGTCGACGTCACCATCAGCAAGGTCATCGACCTCATCGCCCGCACTTACCCTGATCCCCCCAGTCACCCTGACCCGCTTGATGTCGCCGACCACGACGATGGCGACGACCACGACCGCGCTGCCCGTCCAGGCCCCCCGTCCCTGGGCCCCTCTGCTTCTTCCTCTACTCTCAGCCACCGTAGTCGTCCCCGTTCCGCGTCCACGACCCCTGAACGCCCCCGCAAACGCAGACGACGCATCCCCCCTCCCCAATCCGCCCACGACTCCAGCAGCGATACTCCCCTCCACCACAGCGACGACAACGACAACAGCGACGACTCTGACCTCCTTGCCCATCTCCGCCTCCAGAGCCTCCGCCAGCGATCCACACCCCGCGATCAGCCTCTTCTGCCCGACGACGTCATACACGCCCGCTTCGAAAAGGACCTGCTTTCAGAGCTCACCTGTGAAATATGCTTTACTCTCTTCTATCAACCCGTCACCACTCCCTGTCAGCATGTGCGTCCCCCTCTTCTCCCCCCGACACCCCCTTTTTCACCTGTTGATCTCTTTCCATTAGACTTTTTGTGCTAAATGCCTTCATCGCTCTCTAGACCACAGTCCATCCTGCCCCCTCTGTAGACAAGACCTTCCCCGTTTTTCCTATTTCCACGAACACCCTGAGAACAAGGTCGTTCTGTCCCTACGTACGGCCCTGTCCCTAATGGCTCCCTTTTCTCTCTTCTATTTCTGCTTGGCTAATCTAATCTTTCCCTGCACAGTTCTACAAGCCTTTCCCACAATATACCAAGAACGTGGTGACGCAATCGAGGCCGAGGAACGCGATGCTCGCCTCAACACTCCCATCTTCATATGCCAACTCAGCTTCCCTGGCGTCCCCACCCTCCTCCACTTTTTCGAACCAAGGTATCCATCATTCTCCCCTATTCAGCAGACACAATTTCTCATTCCTTCTCCCCTCAGATACCGCCTCATGCTTCGCCGGTGTTTGGAATCCCCAATCCCCCGCTTTGGTATGGTCATGCCCGCGCGTCCAGGAGGTGCTTCGCCCCAGATGGAGTATGGCACCATGCTCGAAATACGCAGCGTTCAAATGCTTCCCGATGGGCGGAGTATGGTTGAGACCTGGGGATCACATCGGTTTCGCCTCCTGGAAAGTGGCACCCATGACGGGTATATGGTGGGCCGGATCGAGAGGTGTGTGTCCCTTTTCCGCCTCACGGCCATTGAGTGTTTATCAAAGCGTCCCGGAGTGGTTAGGATTGACGACTTTCCCGAGGATCCAACAGAGCAGGACGAACAACAACAACAGCAACAACAGCTCATCACGACTCTGACATCAGACTCTTCCGTACCCGACTCCGATGCCACGCCGCCGTCTCTACCACCACCACCACCACCACCACCATCCACCTCGGAACCTTCCAGGCCGATCCCTCCTGCACGACACCCCACCAATGCCGAGCTGATGGACCGGTGCCGGTCATTTTTGGATCATCTGCAACGTGGGACGGCACCCTGGGTCGTCCAACGGCTCAGTAGTACGTATGGCTCGATGCCTACGGACGCATCGTCATTCTCCTTTTGGGTAGCCCTCGTGCTCCCGATCGATGAACACGAAAAGGCGAAGCTTCTTCCGATCCGCAGCCCACGGCTGCGGCTGCTGCTAGTGGTACACTGGATCGAGCAGCTTAATAATAATTGGTACAGGGGAAGGGGTTTTTTGGTGTGGATTATTTTGCTGATTGGATTCTTTTTTTATCCTTTTGCTTTTGGTGGGGTGTGGGGTGTGTAGGTGGTTTTCGAGTGGATGCCAGATCCTTTAGCATCAAACCCGCGCCATCAACTAACCAGCCTGCGAGAAGACGGAAGAAGAGAGGGAGAGAAATGGGAAACGAGAGAAACACGAGAGGGAATTGGAGGATCGTGTATATATAATAAATATATCTAGAGCCCCCCCAATTGATTATTTTTGTTGTGATCCCCCAAAATAGCATTGAGACGTGACGCAGCCACCTTGGACCGTCCCTTCATGGACGCCCAATCCGACCAACACATCATCCCATCCCCTGTCTCTCCTGCTCATCGTCCCCGTCGTCCTACACGATCTATTCCAGATGTCCCAACGACGACAACAACGACGACTGTCACATCCGACCTGACCCCCATCCGCGCTCACTATCTCAAAAAGTCTCTCATTCAACTCCAATTCAGTTACGAGCTCGACGCCATCACCACCTCGTCCCCTTCTAATGTATCGACCCTTTCTTTCCTTGGTTCCCCCTTCTCCCCGCCTCCCCGCAACGCCGATCCTTTTCTCGATCTCCCCCTCTTGCGCTACATCTTCCGCCAGTTTGTCCTCACTTTCCCCTTCATGGCCGCAGCGCCCAAGGACTTTTATTCCGATAAACTCCAGCCCTTTGCCGCCTCTGTCCTCGCCCGCAATCTCTCCCCGACTTCTGTCCTCGATCAAGATGACGACGGTGACGGCACCTCTGAGCAAGCTACCCGCAAGAAACTTCTCGCCAAGGTCGAGCGTAATCTTGCCATGTTTGTTGGCGCAGCGACAAAGCTCATCGAGCGCGAAGAGGTTGTTCGTCTCAACCAGGCAGACCTTGACCGCCTCGAAGCGCTATCGAGAAAACGCAGGGCCCGCTCCCACAAACCAAAGGATATATTCGAGGTCAATGTCATCGGTGTAAAGACCGTTGTCGATAAGGGCAGGATGCGCAGCAGAGCACACGATGTGAGTCGCGCCATCCCATTCCCAGCCAGACAGATAGTAAACACCTCTCAAGGAATTCATTGTGCGCACCCGCCGCTCCCATTTTTCGGATGTCTTTGTTTCTCGGCGTTACGGCGATTTTAAAACACTGGCCGTCGAGGTAACGTACATTACTGCCCCCTCTCACCTGTCCGATCTGACTCTCCCCCCTCCTCACCTTTCCCCACAGTTACAAAGGGTACACCCGGACGAGCAGATCCGTGCGCCGCCTCCGAAAGATCGCACCGTCGTTAGTGCGCCACTCAGTCCGCAGCCGCCGTCTCTCGCCGAGCGCCAGCAGTCCTCGTGGGAGTCCGGAGCCCAGCCGTACATGTCCGACCCCTCTCCCTCGCAGCAAAGTCTCGCCCCGTCGCGCCTTGCACGTGAGAAGAACCGCCTGACACTCCGATCGTATCTTCATGCGCTCCTCGCCTCGTCCACTATCGCCTCGTCGCCCGTGCTCCGCTCGTTCCTACTCTCCAGCCCGATCACACTTTCGCATGAGGAACTGGAGGATGCGCAGAGGCGGGAAGAGGCCGACAATGTCAGAGAGGATGGGCGGAGGAGGTTTGCGAGTGAGGTGGCCGCGCGGGTCGAAGGGCTGCGTGGTGCGATGAAGAGTGTCAAGGGGGATATCATGGGGAAAGGTTCGTTGCTTATTTGCTTCGAAGTGTTTATAGATGGGTCGCTCATAGGGTTGTAGATGGGTTGACGCACGTCTTTGCAACGATTAAGGTAACACCAGACGTACGCATGCTACCAGAGAATTACCAGGCCGTGCTAGAGTGGGCGAGGATATCGTTAGTGATACTTTTTCTGTCCGCTGGCTGATCCCTGCCTGAAACAAAAAACAAAAAAACCACGCAGACTGGCGTCAACGGTATTTCAACATTTTGTGGCGTCCGACAACTCGTCAGAGACATTTGCAAGCTTGAAGAGGCTGCACGGACTCATGCCCTATTTTATGCTCAAAACGGTGCTCAAGGTCAGTAATCCGATCTCCATGATTCGAGGTGAGTATACTCTCAGATTATGGGCAACTTGCTCAAACTCCAACCACAAAGGTGTTTTGGACCTGTTTCTCGCTCAACCTTTTGGGGGACGTAGTCTTCTTCAGAGGTGAGTTTGGAATATCGAAGCCACTTCCGTCTCCTCATTACCATCGATAGAATGTTTACGAGTTCCCTCTCGGAAGAAGTGAAAGCACTCGAAGCAGACATTGAAGCTGTAAAGGACAAAGTTGATGACCCAATGATGTGCGCCAAGGTCAAACAGTTCGTATATGCGCCACGAGAGATACAAGACATGTACAAGGTCGATGCTGGTAATCAACACCCATATTTTACTTACCACCCCATGAATTGAAACCATGTCCAACCCACAGCTGCAGAACACATGAACCTGCTCATCGTCGTCCTCCGCTCACCCGACGACCCCGTGCTCTCTCGTGGTCAGATACATCGTCTTTCCAAGGCACATCGGGCACATTCCATCTATCTCCGCCATCGTGCGACTCTCGAGGATTCGGATGATGATGATGGCCCGCAGGACGACGACGCCTGGCTGATGGAGGACCTCAAGGTGCTAACGCATCTTTATTCGAGGCTGAGAGACCGTGAGCAATTAATTGCACTCATTTTTGAGGTGCGGGTTTCCCTCCCTTTATTAAAAACCTAATATTGACGCTTCGGGTAGGGTTTTACGGCGGACCTGCTGAAAGATATAATCACAATATTTTACACCCCTCTTGCGCAGGTATATAGGGCAGCGAGCATCGCAGATTCTTTGAATGATTTACAGAATTTCATCAACGATTTGATTAGAACTGTAGAACAGGTTGAAGAGTGTGAGTTTCCACTCTTGGTTTTATCTATTTATCAATGTTGATCTTGGTTCGCGCAGTGAGCCAGGTAGACCCACACCGCACAGTAACCGCGTTTATAGACCTCATACAGAGACACGAGCAATCTTTCTACCACTTTGTGCACAAAGTTCATTCTAAGGGAGAGAATCTTTTTGACAGCCTCATGCGTTGGATCGAGCTGTTCCTCACCGTCGTTCGGGAAGGCCTCGGCACGCCTCTTAGCCTCGAGTTTCTTCTCCCCCATACTGGCAAAGAGCGCGCAGATATATTGAACGAGGTGGACAAAGTCGCGCTGTATCATTACAAGCTGAAGGTAGTGTATGAGGACAAGATCCGTCGCCGGTTTGGGAGGATGCAGAACTCGGCGGATGCCGCCGATGAAGCAGCACAAGTACTAGTGAGTGGCGTCGTGGGAGAGATTGATTTTGGAGAATTGGTGCAGGGGGATGCTGATGATCTGGCTGCGGAACAAACCGACGAGGAAAGCGAGGATGAGGAATCGAGCGAGTACGAAACAAGTAGTGAGGAAGATAGTGACGATGAATCGTCAGGAGAATCTGGAGAGGAGTCCGAAGGCAACAACGATGAAGAGGAAAGGAGAGAGAGTGCAGGAAAGCCTAGCCACCCGACCGTTGTACGATCACAAACCACCCGTGCGTTTTCGCCAAACCCCACGGCCGATTCGACCCCCCCTATTCCTCGTCAGCGCTCTCTGTCGCTGCGCGGCTCACGATCCATGAACTTTTCTCTTAACAATATCTCACTGACCCGTCGTAGCCACGACATACCTCCAGTCCCGTCACTACCAATGTCATCAAAGAGCACCAACATGGGGTGGGAGAAACCCCTTCCCCCTCCTCCCCCAAGCCCAAATGGACGATCCTTGGATGATCGTCTACCTCTAACACCATCGAAACTCGGCCACGAGCCACTCAAGTCGCCACAAAGGAACCCGCCCCAGCACAAGTCGAAACCGAAACCGAAAAAGTCTGGGGCGTTAAAACCCCCAGAACTTCAACACATCCCGCAGCTCTTGCCCGTCTTTGTAGAAATGGTATGTTGATTTCTGATTTGTAACTGTTGTTGTGTATCTAATGTCGACCCCCCTTCTCTGCCCAGATGAGACCATTGCTCCGGCCACGACAAAGGACAGAGGCTACCACTGTTCCAACTTGAAACCAACCGCGACTATGACCAACCCTTTCGTATTTTTAGTGTATATTATAACACCCTGTATGGTAATATTTTCGCTTTGTATCTAATACTTGCAAGCTCTTGGCTATTTAGGACATCGTTGCATACGAGGTTCCAAGGAATTAGTGAGGCATTAGTGTATATCACCAAATTCCGCATCGAAGGTTTTTTGGTTGATGTCCCCCTTTTTGAGCTTTTTCGCCATTCTCTCCTCCCGAGCTAGGTCATTCCAATCGTCTCCGCTATCCTGTCCATCTTCTATCCGTGTTCTTTTTGAGGTTTGGTTGCCTAAAGGTGCAGGGGTGGTGGGTACTTGTGTCTTCAGCCATTTTTTCTTGGCACTTCGCTTCTCTTTTCGCTTATCCCGCTCCTCTTTTTGGGAGGCCTTCTCGCTCCAAGCTGAATTGAGCTTTCTTTTAACACGCGAGGCCTTCTGCTTTTCGCGCTTGTTCTCGAGAGAAGTCGCCTCTGCAATTACTCTCTTCGTTTCCTGTGCTTTATTCATGTATGCATATGTATCCCACTGTGGTATGTTAGAGGGTTCAACCGAAACGGAGTCCGATATACGCACGTCGACATCCGCATCACACCAATTTTCACGATTAATATCTTTTAACTCCGGCATTCGCGGTAGTCGTAGTAGACCAAAACTTTTGGCAACGCCAATCAGATCAAGGTCTTTGAGACGGAAGATGTAAGATGCTTCATGTTTTGAGTATGCCCGCACGAAAGAGACGAAAGCTTTGGCGGCCTGGTGCAGTATATATGAAAATCATATAGTGGGGTCACAGGAATATAAGGCAAACCTGATCATGTATTCCGCGATCCGTAAGGAGAGTTTCACGTATCTTGTTTGTAAAAATTTCGACGTGTGGATCCTCAGAACTCTCATCCTCGGGTGTAGCTACAAACTTGTCCTCGCTGAAATACGGCTGCTCTTTCAAAGGTATTTTTCGAACAGACATGAAATCTGGCATTTTTGTGAGGATAATTTTTGATAAATGCGATTCATCAACCGACCAACATATTCAGCTTCTCTTCCAACCAGTAGCACCCAAGCTCTTCCACTACGACCAGCCCGTGCCGTACGGCCACATCGATGTGAAAAGGCTTTCGGATCAGATGGTGGATCGAATTGAATTACTACATCGACATGGGGGAGGTCAAGTCCACGAGCAGCGACATCTGTGGCCAGGAGGATGGAAGGTGATTCGGGAGTTGGAAGAGAAGATGAAAATGCCCCCAGCGTGCGAGTTCGGGATGTAGGAGGGAGGTTTCCATGTAAAGAATGTAGTGTAGCCGAGTGAGGAAGTATACTGGGTAGGATCTTACGCCCAACAATGAGCTAATGCCTTTCCTCACCAACAAAAACATACCTTGTAAAAATAATCAACACATGCACATGTAGCAAAATAGATGATGAATTGAGAAGATTGATAGTGTGAAACTTCATATGAGATTATACGGTTCATCTGCACCATTTTTTCAGAAGCACGGCACCGAAGATAAAAATTTTGGAGACTGAACAATGTGATTAACGGAATCCTACAATTCGGCTTCAATTGACTTACTTCGCAGGTATTCGCCTTTCTTCTATAATATTTCCCGCTCCACCCTTTCCATCATGGTCTGTATTTAGGGCCTTTTTCGACTGGACTTTGACTACTATTCGTGCAGGGTTCCGAAGACCGGCTCGGACAAGCTCTGTGAGCGCGTTGGCGTCAGTCATTGTCGCACTAAATAATCCAGTGCGCCGTTGTTTGGGGAGGTGGGTAAGAATCCGCGTTAACGTAGCTTGAAATCCAAGGTCTAGTAGACTGATGAAAACATGGCGTTAAAAACTATTGAGCGCCTAACTTCACACATACCGATCTGCTTCATCCAAAACTAGTACATCCAACTCTCGAACGCTAACTACTCCTTTCCCCTTTCCCAAGAGGAATTCCTCAACTCGACCTGGTGTACCAATTATTATGTCTGCACCCGTCGAGTTGAAACGTTGGACGTCATGAGCGGGGGATGATTGCGTAGAGGATACAAGTAGGAGCGGTGGTGGATATTCTAACTCAGGGAGTTCAGGTGATGTGTGGTCACTTCTTGATCCTACGAATTGGGGTTGTGCAGACAAGAAAAGTGAGAAGATAGAATGGATCTGGGTCGCTAGTTCACTGAATAAAGAGATAAGTATCTTAAAAGAGAGATAATCCTGATTGAGCAAACCGTGTAGGGCTGATTATTAGAGCTCCAATTTCATCCCTTCGATGCTTCGATTCCCGACGTATCAACCGTTCTATGGTGGGGATAACGAATGCCAAGGTTTTTCCAGAACCTGTTACAGCTTCTACAACCACATCCTTATGCTTCATAAATAGAGGGATAGTAGAAGCTTGTACCGGGGTCATGCGAGCATGACCCATGGATCGAATTACATCTAGACTTAAAATACCATAGACATTAGATTTTAATTTTGTGAAGAGGAGCAGTAACTTACACCCATGGTGTGAGGGGGGTCAGTAGAGACGCCCAATCACCAGCAAAAGCCGTCGCAGACATCTAAAAAGCTAAGTGCTAAAATAGAGATAATTCATACTACGAACCTTGTGCGACCTTCAGATCATGATAAGTAAGGTGCCAAGTCAAACTAGTCAAGTGCTTTATTAAATTATTTACAAAAAATAGGTTTGCAAGTCAAGAATATTATTGAAAGAAAATATTTTTGGCACGGATACTAAGATTTATCTCACTCAAAAACAGCCACATCATGTGGTGGAGTCATGACAAAATGGATAACTCACATAAGGCTTTCTTCCTTGGCAACTTATCATGATTTGAGCCTTGAGGGATTGTAGATATGTAATTTAGCTAACTTTCCTTGAGGGCCAAATTTCAAATTTCTCAAAATTAAAAGGTTACAATGAAGAAATAAACAAAGAACACACTTGTACACTCTGCAGACATTGTTTGACATATGGACTCTATGTAGCTCGAAATAAGCATTAATTCTCTACATGCATGTACATCCCCTATTGGAACTCCCTTAATAACAATTCTTCAGCCTTAACTGCTGTCATCTTTGTCAGGCCCTTTGTTGAGAAGGGACTCCTGTTGATGGACAGGTGGACTGCCCACAACCCCATTTCTTGATCAGTGATTACCCCTTTTGCTCATACAACTTCCATATCTGCCTTCACCTATTCATACAGCCTGTAGGCAGGCTCTCCTATAGTCTTGGAACTCATCATTGTTTCTGTCTCAAATACTCTTGGGTTGAATAGGGGCTCCCTCAGTTGTCTTTCACCTACTGTGACAGACCTGAGGATCTCTTACTTATGGGGCTCTAAACCCTTCATCCTCTTCTTCCTCTCCCAGTAATGCTGTGATATCTAAGCCCATCTTATCCATAAGAAAATGCTCTGTCTCAGGTGTTTCAAGTTCCCTATCTAGAGTCATTTTGAAATAAGGAATTATCAAAATGACAGATTCAATTTGTTCAATGTCAATAACCAATAAAGCATGATCTCCCTGGTAGTGACATGCATAAACAGTTTGAAATGATTGGGGAAGGAGGTCACAATCAGGAGGAGAGAAAACAGATATGACAGCAAGTGAATGGACCTTGTCACCAAAGGTCAATCAGAAAAAGTATTGGACCTCAGCAAATTTTGAGCAGTCCTCAGCACAGAACTGTAAGGGACATTGATTGTTTGGTTGATGAATTGAATTGTGTAACTGACCTTCACAACTCTAGTCCTTCACAGGCTTTCAATGATCTTGACTCATTCCAATGTGACCAAGTGAGCTGACCATTGGGAAGTTGAAGTTGAGCCCAACACTGTTACGCTATAATGCTCGTCGTGCGTCTAAACATCTAAGTCAGCTATTATGTCAGCTATTCAGCTAAGATGCAAGTCGATAGACTCCCTGATACTAAGGTAGAGTCTAAGTCGTACAAGTCTAAAGATGTGTCACCCCCTTCTTAGGCGAGTGAGATTGAGTTCGCGTTGAGATCGATGAGATTGAGAGCGTTGTATTAGCTAGGTTAAGCTAAAGACTATCTAAGCTAAACAACGGCTATATATACAAAGTATGAATGAAATGAGTAAGCATAAATGAGTAATCAAATGAGTCAGCAATGAGTAAGCGTATGATGCGGGAATTACGCTACTGGGTATATGACTAAGATGATGACTACGCGTGTGAACATATGGATGTAAATAGAAGGAGATGTCATATGTAGATAGTCAGTTGATAATAAGAAAAGGAGCGTCATATGATAAAGAATGAAAAAGTGTAACAAACACCTTATTGCTCAAGGCCATCCATCTTTGTTGGGCCAACCTTTCACTTCCCATAGTGCCATGATTGCATCAGCCTCATGTCCAGAAACATCAATCACTGTAGGTTGGCAAGCTTGCAATAGAAAATAGCCTTCCCCTAGATCTTGGGCACCATGGGGAATTCAGGTGGTGTCACATTTGGAAAGCAAAGTGTGGGGCATCATTGTAACAATACAATTGATTTTCACACAGACATAAATTCCCCCAGGTTTTCCCTTTCACTGGGTGGTTGCAACACACCACATTGTAGTAGTTAGACTTTTGTTGAAGAGGAAAGTAATGGCCATCTCCCTTACAAGCTTGTCTTTTGTCTGCACCATGACACAAGGCCGGATACTACTATGGAAAATTATTGCATTGCAAATGTTTGGAATAAATCCCACAGTGGAGGACTGAAAAAATCCACATGCAGTGGGGGAAATATATTGGGTACATGCAATAGTTAATACAAGAATTGTAGTTAATCAAATGTGACCTACTTTGGTGGTATGCACAGGGCTAGGTACTGTCATGGAAAATCTTTGCACTGTGGGTTTCTGGATTGGATTCCACAGCAGAGTGCAGTAAAATCCCTTGCAGCAGGGGCTGTAAAGTCCCTCCGCCATGGTTGAAATACATTAATACAAGAATTGTAGTAAATTACAAGTTCTTTATAACCCCAGGTTTCAGTCACAAAATTCATTGATTCGCCTTCATCACTGCAGGAAACACTGTGAAACCAAGAATAGATGAAATTCAATACCCAATTTCATCCTGTTAAATAAGAAAATAATATATTAAATATATGAAATTCAGCTCCTTAATAATCCTATAATGTACTGAGTTTCATCTAGAAAATGTATGAAAATACACCTCCTGTAGGGGGAAAAATGGAGGAAAAACCCCCTTTTAGGGTGTGATTC
>MU150271.1:0-29440 GCA_015584075.1 Collybia nuda
AGTCCAAGAATGTTCGATCGGGCAAGACCAAACTTTGACGTGCAACCTTCTCGGACCCACAACGCAAGCGGTCTCCGTAAATGTGTTTTTTTGACAGAACCATGATGTCCTCGTTCGTCCTGTACTACATCAAAAAATCAAACGAGTCAAAAATGAAAAGAAAAAAAAAGGAAGAAAAAGAAGCACTTAACCAATAATGGGATGACTGTCCCTAAATTAGAAAGCTCCCCACACGTGGTCCCCAAACCTGCCTTGGGATGTCACTTTTCATGTGTATCAAAAAAAAGCAGAAGATACCGGACAATTTGTAAGTATACACTTTGGCATATACTACCCGAATAACTAGTACAAGTGTCATATATATATATATACATTGACAGTCTAACCCCTTCATTATCGCCCAACCCCCAGCATACAGCCAAGATGAATACAGGATAAGCAATTATAATCGTACCAAGTAATGTGTATATATATATGCGCGTTGAGTCCTAGATGAGTTCCAGAAAAATAGCAAGATGATAGCGATAGAGACAAGCTGGAGAATTTCATATCCAACCACGACATGCTGCTGTCCCGCACATACATGGCTTAGTTCCTTCAGGAATGGTGGCTCTACCCTTCCCTTTCCCTTTCTTTTTTGATGTTTTTCCAGCCGCTGGGTTGTAGTCGAAAGTCAATTCCGTGCCAGGAGGGATGTCACAGATTGCAACAAATGCAATATAAGGTGTATTCCGCTAAACACCAATAAATAAAGAGTAATGTTAAAACTGAAAAATAGGAGCAAGCATCAGATTGAAAAAATTATCACCTCAGGAATCGTGTCATATACCACAAGATACACTTGAACATTAGGGGAACATGAATGGCTGGAGTTTCATTGGTAATTTCTAAAAATTCGTCTCTTGGTATATATAATAAGGGTTCACTTACTTAAGAAAGCGTGTCCAGTTTCCTACGTACAAGAAGGTCAATCGAGATATCAATTTGAAAAAAGTCATGTGGTACCATATTTTCTGGAATCGACACTGTATGCATCTAAGCCCTCGGGAGTTTCAGAGTTGGGGTCTTCCTGTCCATCGAGGTCAAATATGTATGCCCTATCATCACCCTCCAGGGCATCAGCGACTACTCTATGACTATTAACAGGAAGGGTCAAAAATAAATTTTACCAATGTCGGAACTGTCTTACATTAGCTCCCTGAGTACTGTTTTATCAGCGACGGGTAAATATTATCGCGAGTAGTGACTGGAAACACACCCTGTATACAAACCGAGCACTTTTCCCTGCTGAATGTCGATGGGCGCCCGAACGCCCCATCCACAATATACCGTTTTAAAAATTTCAATGGGAATATCACGGGGTCGTTGTGCAACCCGGTTGGGACATGTCTTGAAGTTACATTTACAAAACTTAGATTCATAGAGAAAGATATTATATATCACTTCAAAGTTTTTTCCGGCACTTACTTTGTTGCACTCTATGACTTCAACGCCTGTGGGAACATTGAATGCAAACAGACCCTTAGGGTGCAAAGCCTGAGCCTAATGGAATGATTGTATGATTGTTCCATACCTCGGAAGTATAGGCATATGATTTACGTCCCACACGATTCCATAGCTCGGATGGTTCCTGGCAGCTACAGACTGATGCTGATGAGCAAATATCACAATCACAGCTCACGAACAGCTCCGTGTCATCGGGAACAGGGATACGGGACGAACTGATATATTTCCAGTTGATCAGCCGCATGCGGACAACATGGGAGGCATTCGAAAACTCACTATCTGAACTCAGATTCGAGATATTCAAAGTTTGGGACAAGTGGAGGGAGTAGTTCATTGTCGATATCATTAGCTATTGTAATACTAGCCGCACGGGACCTTTTTGCGGCCTGAGTCCATTTACGTTGAAGTTCATCGCGCCTGAGAATAGTAATGAAAATTTCTATTTCAAAGTGATGTTCCACTCCTTACTTGGATAGTTTCCGTGGTATTCGCCCTGGTTGAGAACGCGAACTTGAACTCGGTCCAGATGATGGTTCACGTGACCTGTAAAAGGCTGCATGTGATTTACGGGTAGACGCGTTCTCGCCATCGCTGAACTTGGCCGAATGTGGTGGTGTCCCGAAGACCGTAGGCGTTGACGGGATCGTTGATACACTTCCAGACCGTAGCGTCACTGAAGATTGGTTTGAAGTGACTGATTCCGCAATCGACATGGCGCGTCGGGTCTGTTCCCTTCGTGCAGGTGTTGTCCGGAGAGTTGGCCCGGTCTCTTCTCCCTCAGCCTCTTTCGAAGCCATTAGCCTATCCATCTCCCATTTCAGGCTAGGCAGAGGTTTCCGTCGCCTATTTTCGAGCTTTTCTTCATAAGCTTGGGCGCGCAATCGGGTAGCAGTGTTCACAATATCTGTTGTTCCCCAAATGTCGATGTCACAAGATTCCGCAGCTAGTTCAGCCCTTCGCCTCTTCTGTGCCTTGGTCCAAGGACGAATGTCTTCAGGGTCTATATAATCATTATTCCAAGTAACATTACTACCATCTTCACGAGACCAATCTTGCCAGCGCGCCTAGAATCACATATGAACCATGTTCCGAAGATGTGTATCAATCTTATGGACATACCTCGTACCTAAGAGAGTACAGAGTCTTTTTAGGTTTACAGTGAAGATGTGCAAAGCGTACCTGAGATGATCCAACATATCGACTTCCTCCCCGATGATTTGTACTACCCAGTTTCCGTTCTCATCTGCACCATCTGAATTAAAGCTTTCTGCGGGAGAAACCGAACCCCTCCATAGTTCACGTAGTTGGGGCGAGCCCTCTCGATCGCTTTCTACCTCAATGTCCTCAGAATCTCCGCTCAAAGACCTTGGGTTGATTATGAGATAAAAGCATGGTGCTGGGCGCTAGCTGCAGCTTACATCCCAACGGTACCTTTTCCTTGCGAGTGGACGATAGGAGAGAGCTCGAGGTGCTTGTCGTGATTGTGGCTGAAACGCAATCGGACGAAACTCGCGTGAACACAACAATGTGTTTAGTTCACACGCAATATGCGACTCATCCAGCCACCCCGATCGCCCTTTCTCTGACCATTTACAAACTAGGCAGGTTTTCCACCAGGTACTACTGCACTAGTTGCCGTTGTATGATCCTTCCAGATTGTCAATGCCCAGGACCTTGAACCCTCGAAATTCGAACCTCAAGCTTTCGAAGCACACGGCTCAGCTCTAACCGTTTTGGACGACACAGTGCTGACATTTCGGACAGACATCTTGGTATGTGCCACAAACCCCTTTCAACTTGAACTGGAAGCTTTTCAGGAGCTATCCCGAGGACACGATGGAGCCTTGCCCCAGAATTTTGAAAAGAAACCTGATTCCCATACGTTCTACGCTGAATGCTATTCCGCAAGCACCGCAGCCTCTCCTAGCAGGTCATCCGAGTCCTCTCGCCCGAGGATTAGTAAGGTTGTCGAATAAATGACAGGTCATGCAGCCCTTCTTTTTTATTCCAACTGACTCATACTATCATTACAAACCAACCCCTGCATTACACCCTTACATCGATTGGGTCAGACGTTTATTTCCATGCTCTTCGCCTCTATGGGCGGACTCGCCTCTTAGCCAAATACCAATTTGCAGCCGCTACTATCACAAATTTCAGCTTTCAAAACCAACCGGACTGTTTCTTTCATCGATTTCAAGCACGTACGGGCAACGACCTGCGAAACCCACATCCCCCACATGTAAAAATATTGCGTCTGTAATGTCTGCCAGCTGTTGGGTACCAATATAATACATAATTAACAATATAATCCGGAGTGACAACAAGAATAACACAAGTCCAAAGGGATACGTAAGTAAGTCATCAAGGATCTACATGATAGTAATTCATCACAGCCCTTTCGGGATTCATAACACGGGCGTATTCCAGGAATAATCTTGAACTCTGTTATCAACATATGTTGCCGACATGAGGGACATGAAGACCCTACCTGAACATATAAGCAGTTAAGTCCTCCTTTCTCCAAAATTTTAGACTCCACTCTCGACCAGCATATGCGATTTTCCGCGCTAAATCATCGTGTGCATCATCCCCGTTGGGATCGCCGTGGAAGAACACCAAAGAGTCATACAGGTCTGAAAAGTCATTTTGTACTGGGATGTAATGCACCCAGGGGGCGATCCTTTCGGTGAACCTACACAGCATGAGTAAGTTTCAACACCCTAAAATTCTGTATGAACATAATATACCATTCAGGATAGATCGTTGATTTGAAAATGAGTGAATTGGAAGTTATCAGACGCTTGAAGCGGCTTGACCAGCCATTGCCATCAATCTAGGAGAAAATATTCAGGGGAAGCCCATGCAAAAAGGGAATCATTTACGTCTAGGATGTACTTGTACTGCCCAGCCGTTTTGAGGTTCTGGGGTTTTCGATATTCGAAGATTTTATCCAACATTTCACATGTCTCGGGAGGACAGTTAAGTGGCTTCCCAGCAAACGCAATATCCAACATCGACGATGAGTATCGTCCTCTTTTGACCTCTCTCCCTTTACCGACCCTCTGTTTCTCATCCCTTGTCGGTGGTAAAATGGTGATGTTGGTGCCATATGATTGAGTTGCCCACAATACTAGTCTCCCCCGCTGTGCATCCTTCCACCTGGTTTCCTTCGAGTGCCAGATCCCTGTGTTACTACCGCGCCATTGGAGGCGATCGTCGGTCTTTTGTTCCCATGGCGGGTCATCCGCACGGGGAATGTCTTCTACCCAATTGATAGGCATTGCAGGGATGATGTCGTGATGAAGAATTGATACACAGTTAGAAAACTGGGGCACCATCTTGCGGTGTGCGACGGGCCCAGTGCGGTGCGAAAGGAACTGGCCATGTTGAAGCAAGAAAGACGGGTGTTGGCATGGGTCCATTGCCTCTCGATGTTTATAGATGAATGTTTTTTTGGTACTGAGTACCACGTCGGCGTCCCAGTCAATGGGGTCTCTCCATGCAGGCGACACCGGATCACACGCAGATAGCCAGCCACTCAACTTCACCTCAGGCGGGGACGTTATGTCCAGGTCTACATTTTTAATCAGAATTATCCAAAGTGCAATATATTGAAATATGCCTACATGTACCGGCAGCAGCGTGTTTTAGGGCTTCGGTTTTGAGTTCGAAATCCGTATGTAGATTAGGGTTATCGTGAGGGCTGAAAATGGCGCGAAAGGGGGGTATAAACTCTTGCACGTCCTCGAGCAGCTCCATGATCTGGAACGCGCCACTTGCCAAGTTGAACCCCCCCTCTTCCTGACTTGGGAGAGTGTAATTCACCAACTTGATAGGTCCATCAGCCACTTTTCCAATAGTATAAGTGTCCGCTTCGCCTTCCCATTCGGTTTCAATATTCTGTAAATCTTTTGGGTCCATGCCCCAGTATGGCTCCAAGTCCCAGTAAATTTGGTCATACTCGTCAGGGAGTTGGACGTTATTTTCCTCAACGTAAGCCCACCTTTTTTCATTCAGTATCGACACAACCAGGGTAAAAAAATAACTGTATTTACGCACCAGTCGTCAAACCCCAAAGGAGGAGGTCGCTTATATCTTCGTTCATACTCTGCCACAGCCGCCCCAAGCGTCTTACTCGCTTTAGCTACCTTCGCCTCCCATTCTGCCTCTGCGTTCTGTATGAGCTCATATATAGGGTGGGGGCCATTCGGATTGACTTCGAGAAGGCCATCCGAACGATATCGATGTTGTTGAAGTGTTGATGATGATGCCGAGGTGTCGGAGAGCGGATTTTGTTGACGAGACCCCTTGGCTCCCGCGACCACAACGCGCGTTGTCTCCGACCACGCTGTCCGCGTGCGAGTGACGGTAAACGGCGAGTCGTGAACCGTTTCTACTTTGACGAGGTTGACGTTGGTGGAGAGGATGGCGAGATCTTTCAAATACCCGGCTAAAAACACCACGAAACCAAACAGCGAAAGAATGAGAACTGGCCGACGAATCGACCGACGACCAAACGACGTAAACATCAACTATTGGAGTGAAGAGATGAAAGCGAACATCCACGAAAAAAGCCGTAATACAAGTAGGGGCGTCCCCGTCAGGAACCGTTTTTGACAAGGTCCAACGTTGACAAGAAGCGCGTCTATCATTCGACCGATATAGATATCCCATTCTATCCCCACTATTTTTTTTTCATCGATTCTTCGGCCAACAATGTTTCATTCACTTACAACACTACATGCCCTCACAATAGGCTTCCATGAACTCGGAGAGGGGATATTTTCCGTCGCGGATCAGGCAATTATAGTTAAGGTTCACCTATAAAAAGGTTGAAGTGCCTGAGAGTCCACCCCCCGACTCGAAGAAGGCGTTTATTCTCTATGATTGAGACTCGAACAATTAGTGATAGACCAACCAAATATGCCTTTCAACATCTCATGTCCATGTCACGTCTGTCTCCCGACCATCAAGGACATCATGATGCAGCTCACTTTAACCCCGACGTCTTATCGTCCCCTAAAAACCAACTGGACCCACTCTCGTGAGTGCCCCGAGCTTCACCTACCATTTACTCGCTGATCATTCCAAAAGGTCTTGTATCACCGAAATGATTACCTTTCTTTACGAAAATCAAACACACTTTAACTCAAACTCCGGTGATCTTATATTCCATGATCAGCGCTCAATTTACCTCTGGGTGCTACATATCCAAACCACAGGCAGGCCCATGAATGCCCACAATCAAAGGTGTCGTTAATGGCCGTGTTACCTGCCAACTCGACGCCTAGCGACGAACCTTATCGACTATTTCAATTATCAAGCATGGGACCCTTCTAATCAACAGACCGAATGTCCCGTTCAAGCCTCGTTGTATACGTCCCCATTGCCTTCTGTCTATCGGACCGCAACGCCCTATAGGAAAATCCAAAGGTACAACACTCTTGTATTTCTACGAGGAACGCACTTAGGTACGTAGCTTCGACTCCCTCTAATTAATCAACTTTTGGTTGGTTTCGGCTCAACAGAAAACGTTCTAACCTACCTCCAACCTGCATCTAGCCGGAAGGAGAAATTCTACCAGAAATTCTGCCAAGGTGCCTCCCTTTACCAGGGCTCCTCATCCAAGCATACACTGTCAAGACAGGCTCGCTTGGATCAACATTTACGACGCCTCGAGTCTCTACGCGCCTGTACAATCCCACCGCAGGTTCGCTGGTACGAGTTGACGGCGCGAAGAAAAAACCCACAATACGTCTTCATTACCTGCCAATCAGGGGTTCAGGCTCAACAGACAAATATGCACGTTTACGGTTTCCAACTGATTTTCCATGGCCGATCCAACTCCAATTCGTAAAATGCTCACGAAAACTCACAATTTCCCTAACATCGCACGAGGGTTAGGGTCTACTTGGAGTCCATTGAGTTTTCCCTGAATCTGGTATGCTTGTTTTTGAGATTTGACCTCAAAAAGTTCATTCCTATTTTCCTATTTACCTCTGACCCTCGACTTTGAACAGGCTCGGAGATATTCGGATTTACTCGGAGCGATGTCCGTAACCGGGTCCCGGGATTCAGTGTCTTGTACATCTATTGGCTTTGGGCAAATCGTCTCACACGTGGTTTACATGCGCACCATAAAGACTAGAAATCTGTAGTCCGTTGTCGTCAGCCAAGCTCCGTATCAGGCCAGAATACGTTCACCGATTATTTTCGGAAGGATCTTGTTCGCATCACATGGCTCTAGACTCTCTACCCGACCACCATGCAGGGAGATGGTAAATTTGCGCACGAATCTTATCATATCGTGTTTCCTGGGTTCGAATTCGTGACTCATTGATGTAATGCAGAAGCAGACTCAATTGTTTTCCACACAACGTGGTTCTTTCCCTCATCCATTATAAACCTCCGAGGCCAATCCATAGGGCATAACAGCAACCATGGTGGTATTCTACGACAATATTCCGGACTTCCTAGCGACATGGATTCCACAGCAGAAACTATTCTGGGTCGCCTCCGCCCCACTTACCGCCGACGGCTACGTCAATGTTTCGCCGAAGGGTGTTGAGGGCACCTTCCACCTCGTTAACGCGAATAAAGTCTGGTATGAAGACATTAGCGGGAGTGGTACGTTCTTTCGATCAGAACCATGCCATACACCGCGGCTTACCATCGGCTCCTAACTCCTATCAGGCGTTGAGACCATCGCACACTTGCGCGAGAACGGCAGAATCACGATTATGTTTAGCGCATTCGAGGGACCGCCGAGGATCGCTAGGCTCTTTGGAACAGGTGGGTCGTTCCGCCACCTCGGGGCTAGTTGTCTAACGTACGCACGATAGGAACTGTGTATGAATACGGTACCCCAGAGTACGAAGCGCTGCTCCCTCCCGGTAAGCGCCAGGTCGGGTCACGGTCGGTGATCATGATGGATGTACGCAAAGTTTCGACAGTATGTTTCTGTATTTCATTGTCTTCCACTTCAGGGCTCTAATGTCGGCCGCAGTCATGTGGTTATGCCGTCCCTTTCTACACCTATAATTCTCAGCGCACACGCCTCCTAGAGTTCTTTAGGAGGAAGGAGGCGGCGGATATCGAAGCGGAGGCTGGGCTTGAGCCAGCTGAGTGTACAGCACCTCCACGTCCCGAGAACGGCTTGAAGCAGTATTGGGTAGCAAAGAATTCGACGAGCATTAATGGTTTGCCTGGAGTGAAGTCGGCTCCCCAATCGGTCAAGCCTTTCATCCCTACTCCCGTTGCATTCAAGAAGGATGACGAAGGAGACCCGACACGATGGAGTGCGCTGAGCGCGCTAGTAGACCCGAAGGTCATAGTTGCATTCGGGTTAGGTGTGGTGGTCTCCACCACTTATGTTAGATTCATGAAGAGCCTGGTCGCTCTCACTGTATAAGTCAAAACGTATGTTGTATCTGTCGATTTGTATTTCCTGTTGTAGAATTTGTACATTCATGTAGTCGAAATTAGACATAAATATCCAACTCCAGCTTACGCTCGCATTTCGAGGAAGGATTCTGACGCTGGAACAATAGTTGATTCAGAAAAATACAGGCTATACGTACAACAACAGGTGGCAAAGCTGCACCAAGGTGATGTCAGCAGCATCATATTTCATGGATCGCCGAAATCCATAGAAAGCAGGAAATTTACGTCTTCCATCCATTTGTTGGATGATTGGAGATGTTGAACCGAAAATGCCGTAAAGGGGATGAATGGAATCTGCCATATTCCTGGATTAACTAAAAGCAGAGGTCAACCCGGAGTGGTTTCGAGCTTAGTGCAAGGACGACCGTACTTCCATGTGGCTCCCGCTGTTTGTGCGCCAGTGTTTCAGCATTGCCCCTATCGTGTTGGTAAGCACATAATGGTTGGGGCGGGCATTTGAGGTCGTTCGGTGAGGGATGAGGGTGTGAGAGGCAAAATGGAAAGCCCAAGAATGTTCACGTCGACTAGTTAGCGTTATGAATGCGTGGCGTGCGGCCCTTACGAGGCCACCCCAGAGCAGTAGCTTGTCTTGAATTTTTTTTTTGGTGTGCTTTTGGGCGGCAGTGTTTAAAATTTGGCAGACCAGAACCGACATGATGGTCCGATTTTTCCAACCCCACAAAGAAGGGTCGCACACGGGGTAACAGCAGCGTCTGTCGCATCAGCGTTTCGACATGGCCGGTTACTTGCCCGACTGGGTGGCTGCGTGGCACATGTCCAAACAAAATAAATTTTTGGGCATGCTGGAGCGCAGTTTTTTAGAAAGCCTTAGGATCCTTGGGTGGTGTCATTTAGATATAATAGTGTATAGTAGGAAACGAGCGCTGGAGAGACATGGGAAAAGGACGAGGGAAAATAGTTGGGGAAAGCAAGACAGCCGGATAAGGCAAGGGAAATTTATAAAAGCAAAATTTGCCGAGCACATGTTGCCGCCCTGACCGATTTCTTCGTCCCTCCGTCTATCATGAGCTTGTATTCCACTTTGTAGTCATTATCTCTCCCGTTTCTCTTATTCATCTGCCTCTTTACTTGTATGCGAATAGCTTTCTACCATTCACGTTAGGTCCGACACACTCATAACAACATCATGAACGCCCAACCAGCTCTCACTGTACGTCACAATTTACAATAACCTCAATCGTTGACTAACCAACAGCGGTTCTTTCAGCATTCTGATGCCGCATCGAGCTTGCTATCTCTTTCTATGGCAGCAGCCATTGCTGCTCCCATACCAATATCGGAACACTCTCCCTCGGTGGGAAGTGTGGGCTCCCCCGCGGCCAATGGCAGTATGAATGCAAACCACACAGCTTCGGTATCACCACCGCTCAGCGCTAGCCTTGGCACAGGAGCCAAGCAACATAGGAGACTGGCATCTACTGGCAAGGCCAGGAGGAGATTGAGCGATGCTCGTGATGCCGCGAATAGGCCGTCGTACGTGTCATTTCCCCGCAGTTAACCTAGTAACATTATTTTTCGTTTGGGACCCAGTTCCAAATCTTTTCTTTGGCTATCTAACTTTTTTATTTTATTTACCCTAAAATTCTTTGATCGTGATGAACTGATGATATTCCAATTTCATTTAGACCTGCTTTATTGCAGAACGGTGCCGGTGCTCTCTCCTTGGCATCTTTATCACTCTCATCCTCGCCACCGCTGGCGCCTGCGCCCCAGCTATCTACTTCATTCACTGCCGCCTCGAACACTTTAGCGAGTACGACAGGTCTCCACACCAACGACACGAGCGTACCAGCTCCCATGCCTCTCCATGATGGGGTTAATATTCCTTCACAACCGCCTGCCACATCAGACGACTCCAAGAATAACCTTGCAGCTCCCATTCCGATCAGCAAGAATGGGCGGAAACGCGGGATGGACCATAAGTGCGAAAGCTGTTCCAAGGCGAGTCCCTAGCTTCGCCTATCAGCCGGCACTGAAATAACCCCGCATCACCTTATCAGATATATCGTCATCCCTCCTGTCTCATCAAGCATCGTTGGGAGCACACTCCCCACTGGCGTGAAGCGTCAAAGTTTGTTCTTAGCAAGCACCAACAAGTTCAATTATTGGAAGTCCGTAATCAACATACTTTATTTACATCACAAGATCACTGACCAATGTTTGTTGTCTTTAGGCAGCTGCCATTCTATCTCACTTGTCTCCGTCTTCGTCCACCGGAACATCACTCCCGGATGACCGTTCATTGTGGCCTTCTTTTCTGTCAGGTGGTTCTCTACCGAAGGCCGATGGAAGCACGCCAACACCACAGCCTGGGTCTGCTGGCACGTTGAGCACTTCCGCCTCTGCTACATCCTCCTACCCATCCTATCCGGTCTCCAGCTCGGTCCCTGCTACTGCGATCGGAGGAAGTAATTTCTATCGCTCAACATCTACAGGGCCGCGGCTGCATGACTACTCAATCCCTTCTTCCACTACTGGCTCGGGAGGGATCACACAGCTTCGACCGGGCTTGATTGGTGTTCCTAATGGCCCAGGCGTGGTAGTTTCTTCCACGCCATCCATGCCTGTTCCTGTCCCAACGAACCACCACGGACATGCCGACTCCTTCACAGGGTATCGCAGCGCCTCCTCGGACTCGTGGGCTCATTCCCCTTACGAGAATGGAATTAGCTCGTCATTCCTATCGACGGGAAACTCTGTGCCATACGCACATTCTGACGAGAGGAGTGTGGGAACCGGAGCAGGTGGATGGTCTCTGCCACGGTCATCGTTGAGATCGGTGTCCGTGTCGTCCCAGTCCCGCTCGAGGTCAGGGTCAGCATCTGGAAGCCGAAGTGATGATGAAAGCCTCGAGATCGATGTTGATGGTGATCTAGATGAATACAACACGGTGTCATATGGAGGTAGATATGGAATGAATAACCGGGGAAGACGAGGCATGTCCTGGAAACGGGAGGAAGATGAACTGAGTATTGGATTCAGCGTGAGAGAAGAGGACGAGGGTGAGGATGACGTGGTAATCGCCGAGACGAAGGCCAACCGGAAAGAACCAGAATGGGATGGTCTCGAGATGGAAATGGACATGGATTGATACCAGCCTACCGCATGACGCCACTGCTTCGTCATTACTTCGTCACTGAACATCAACTTCCTCCCAGGCGACACCAAGGAAATTAATTGTCCACAAGCTGCTCTTATCTTCTCTTACTTCTTACTCCTTCTTTTTTTCTCTTTCTCTGTCACCCCTTTCTGCCTAGCACTCCTCGTCTTCCGATATCCAAGGTCGCAATCCCGACCACTTCACTTTGTACCAGGGTTTTAGGGATTCTCTACGCACACACAAGCCACTCATTATTCCCGTAACAACGCCTCAGGGTTGTAACCGACCTCCGCCTCACCTACCACTACCCACACCTGTGCCTTCTTCTATTCACCTTTTATCTTTTTCTTACGAATTCGGACTCTGTGAAACACCAATCCAATGAATGTATGTATTACTATTCGATAGCTATCATAAATAAGAATGTTGTGCCATCATAATGATAAAGATGCAAGGCTATTAGTAGAACGAAGTATTAGGTATTAAGATAGGTAAGCGTAATAGCGAACAGTCCAAATTATGACTTGATGATCAAAACTTCCTGGGCAACCATCCTCAGATGCCCGTATAGTATCGTACATATTACTCCGAACAAGAAAGCGATGAAGATTCTGAGGTCCATAGGTCCGATAGCGTTCGACAATTTCGATTTGATATCATTATCCCCGCCGTCAGGAATCTTCGTCGACCGGAAAATTTCGTTGGACACATGAGCAGAAATCACCCCGGGAAGGCCGTCCAGACTCGTCGTATTTCGTTCCTCCCACCAGCGCTTCATGCCGTTCTGATTACGCGGCGACGTTGACGATGAGAAGCCAACCGTCAGCTCGGTGTCACGGTCAGCAGCTTCCTTCTTAGCCGCCCATTCAATAAGCTGCGTGCGGTGGCCTTGGAATTCGTAGAAAGGAACTGCATATCCGCACGTCTGTAGACCGGAGAAACGTTAATTGACGCTAACGGCTTTAGCGGATAATGAGGAACATACGGTGGCTACTTTGAACACGTCGAGGACGACGACGGCTCGGGAACCCGCGTGCCGGGTCCCTTCCGGCAAAAGAGCGTTGTACTCTGGTGTTCCAAACTCGTGAACGGATCCTAGAAGGCAAGTTAGCGGGACGTGTCAAAGTAGCTTTCACCGTGGCGCGAACCTTTGCCATAGAGCCGGGTGATCCTGGGGGGACCCTTGTACGCGTTGAAAAGGATGGTTGCTCGTCCGTTCTCGCGTATGTGTGAAATGGTTTCGACACCTTTATGTGTTTGTTATTATTAGAAAACTTGTTGGTCAATTGAGAATGGAACAAAAAAACGCGTACCAGTACCGGTCAGGTCTTCGTACCATACCTTGCGGGGACCCGCAATGTGAAAGGTGCCCTCAACGCCTTTCGGAGAGATGTTTACAAGTCCGTCGGCGGTGAGGGGAGCGGAAGCAACCCAGAACATTTGTTGTTCCTCGATCCATGCGAACAAAAAGTCGGGGATCTCTCCAAACATCTGCATAGTGACTAGTGTAGTAGAGAGGGAGGAGAGGGGGGGTGGGTTGTAAAGGTACAATGAATTCAGCTGATAGGACTGGTCCTTTACATAGGCGTCATCTGGGACAAATTTCTCCATCTGAACATACACGAGTTTGTAGGATCCCGGACATGACGGGGTAGGACTAGCTTCATTCCGGCGGCTTGGTACACTTGGGATCGCGGCACCACGGGAGGGGAACTAAATGAACCCCAGGAAGGTACAGCGCGATCAGGGATACCAGGTGATCGTTTGAGTACCCGATGGGGGTCCACCTGCCATCCTGTTTTCAAGCTGTGTTTTCCCCCTGATGCATGATGGTTTAGGCCACTCATGATCAGTGCCAACTAGGACTTGTGAGCGCCTGAACCCAATGGACCACGCTGTCGATGCTTTTCCGGTTCTCGGTGATTGATATGTAGCACCAAGTTGGCAATTTTTTTTTTTAGGCGAACAGCCGAAGAACACCGATAAGCCGTTGGGCGGGACCAAAAATCCAATACAACGGCATCAGATGAGGATACCTTGGCGGGGAACTAATCCCTCTCTGTACTAGTTCAGGTTGTAATAATACCCTGTATGTAAAGCCGCAGCCTAACGACAATTCTGCCGCCGGTATCATGGGGGAAAAGAAAAGAAAAAAATAAAGGGCGGAGAACTAATTTCAACGACGCATTTATTTTCAAAAGTGGTTAGATCATATCCCTCGTTGTGCCACAAACCAATTCAACTTGCTCCAACATTTTACCTCTTCACAGGCCACCTCCCGCAGTAAACTCGACCGGGGCTTGCAGCAACGACAGGTTGGTGTAAAATGGGACCGCTGTTTCAAGATACCGGCGGTCCTGGTTATATTAATGGACTTCGATCAAACGGGAATTACTACAAGCCGGAGGAAAAAAAGTAGATGTGGAGGCTGGATTCACCTGGATTCCTGCGATTATGTCCGCTTCATGAACACGTATCGGTGTGCCATCTATTTCGGAATAAAATTCTAGCCCAGAATACTGAACTTTCCTCGACAGTTCGGCTTGGTGTTTTTCAACTTGGATTAGCATCGCTCAGTTTTCATGTCCGAATAGGGAGCCAAGATCATCACGACTTGCGAGGTTGTTCTCAAGTATAAGCCTTAAGGTTCTTCGGGCTTAACGGCCAATACATACAAAAACGAGATAAAGGTCGGTCGGATCCTGTGTTGTCGTAAGTTGATAGAGTGCTGAGATGTCAACATTTAATTCTAGGTGCTTCTCTTGCATAGCACGCTCCAAGAACATCTATCACGAGGGCTCACACAAGTGCACTTGCTGCGACTACCCTTCACAATCGTTCACAGTTGTGGGAAGGGCGGCTGAACTGATAAGGAAAAAGTGGAGCACCAAGTCCCCGTCTCAACCAGGGCCCCATGGCGTGCACCCACACTTACGAGGAGACCGGCGATCCCCTCCAGTGATCAACAATGCAAAAAAAGAAAAATTATTTTCTCGACATTGACATGCGAATCACACACACCCACACCTCACCTACGTGGTTAACGGACCACTTCAGGATCTTACGCATCCCATGCTTCCGTCGATTTCCCGGTTCCATTCAGCTGTCCTCGCATAATCCACGATCGACACCGAAGGGCGGAATTCCCATGGTATTTGCGTCATCATAAACTTGACAATAAGCGCACGTCACGCAACTTACCCCCAGTGGTATGCTACCACCCCTTGGTTTGCCCGACCAGACTCTTGGAATCCGTTCACGGTGCCAAGCACCAATAATCTTATTGGAAAATGTTCACCATGTTCCGAGTCGGGGTGGCGAACTACCCAGACCACATATGAAGAACAAGCAATCGGAAAGATGTCCAGATACCCGGTGACCTCAAGGTGCACCCCTCCCTGGATCCCCTTTCATTAGATCTCTTACCTCTCGCATTTCAAATACCCGGAGAAAGGATTCAAGCCCAAATGAAGCACACGAGACCGACCAGGCGGGCCGAAATTCAATCGTGCCTTTTGTAGTGTCACACCAACCAATGCCATGTACTTTCAAACCGGAGGCTTCCGCTTAAGGTGTCGTCGCTTAACCACATTGTTCTCATCTCGCATCTCAGGCTGCCATCCTCGAAGGTTCTTGGTTACGAGAGAGTAGTTCCATCATAGAAGCTGGGGATGATAGTAATTGCTTATCGTGGAAACTGCGCACTGTTCTGTGCGCCCCAGGGGGGCAGGTCGATTGACTCTTCCAATGGTCACCGCGCGTGAAATCGGAAACACATACGGAGAAAGAGGACCTTGACTAGAGCCGATTGAGAAAGATTCATCCGATTTGTTATTTTCCCGCATGTTTCGTCCATTTGTTTTACCCTCACATCAAACAGCCCTCCATCACTTCAAGTTACAAATTGTGAAGGGTAGCCAATCCAAGGGGTGGCGGTATGATCGCACTCATCCAAAAATGTTCCTGGAACAAAAAAATTTGTGACTCCCAAGATATCCTTCGAGTCCTCACGATCTTTTCCACGAAACGCCTCACCGGCCACTTCATAAATATACGGGCGACATCGCTTCACGACCGGCCCCACAAAAAGCAATATCTTCGCCCAACTGCCGAGTCTGAGTCTGACAATGTCTGATTGGGCAACGCTTGATTGACGCAGGCAGTGCATGTACGTGGATGTACACTTCACGACAAGTATAGAATGGCTTCCCATCTCCGGCTATACCTCCTAACCGACAATTTTGGAGTTCACCTCAGTGGATCATCGGATTACCTTTCTTGTCGTCTACTAAGTGTAGTAGATAGCACAAACGCCAAGCACGAGGCCTCAGAAACCATGCTGGTCCTCGGGAAAACGACCGCACTATCAATAGTGAATGGCCGGACTAATAATACAACCTGGGAGGACTCAGGTACATAGCCCCCCCTGCAACCCGCTCTAACCGCAACGTCGGGGTTCGCTGCGTTGGAAACTGACGTGCTCATGACCTTTTCAATGACGCTTTCATGCTTTGTGTTTGCAACGTGAACATCCATGGGTTGGACCTGCATCATGAATAAGATTGCCAGGTGTGCGGATACAAATGGTAATATGATGAACGTGTTGGACCATTCAGTAATCTGTCTGAGTGTGGGGTAATAGAGCGGCGACGTGTTCATCATGTGTATATAATTGTGATGTCTTCATTATGTATACAACGATACTTAAACTCTACGTGCCGGTCATTTGAGCCCATAATGAGAAGACAGACACATTAGGTGTGTCCTTATCTATGTAGATGTCGTCAAGAATTGTGGCCGGGTCTCCGAAGGACGAGTATAGATATATGTATCCCGATGTAGAGTTACTGCAATATGTTTTCGTCCGCTCCGCTTATGGAGCGCCTTGGTAGGGATCAGCTAGAAGAAAATATATGAGGAAGGGTGGGAGAAACCGCTGGATATGTTTTGGATACCCTCATCTCGGGTCCACTTGGATTCTACACCCTTGTCGCCGAGGTGTCACTGAATGTCGACGACCTGATCTAGGCTGATCATGATCGGGAAACATGCCGGCGGGAACTTGTTTGTCAATGCTTGGCTCAATTCCACCGGAGTTGGTCCGGTGGAGCCCACTTCGGATTTATATCACACCTCCCTCCGTACCTGGCTCAAAGTAAGCGCTGTGTAGAAGACCCATAAGTCTCATGATTGCAACTGCTGATGGTACCCTAACATGCTCACACAAATAGTTCAAGGTAACTTGGCATATTGCAACCGAAAAAAAAAATTTGCCTATTTTTCTTCCCCCCAGTTCCAATCTTCGAAAACACCATGTTGGTTCTTTATCGGAATATGCATTAGCCCCTGTCTTATTACCTTCCACTCGTGGTACCTGGTTCGAGGTTGGGTGGCCATAACTAGCAAGAAAGTCACTCACGCGTGGGAAGCCTTCGAAAATCGAACGAACGCCAAGGCAGGATCATACATTGTGCTCTCAATTCATATACCCTCGTCACCGGACTAGTGTTCTCGTTCCCCGAGGTTGCTGTTAGGACGAGCTCCTAAAACCAAGGACGCTGTCCAACTTTGTCGCGACGACGAGCTCCCCAGAGTAAACGAGACCAAGAGCACTCAAGCCGGCCAAGATCTTCGCACTCTTCCTTGTGAACGGCCATCTTCATCGTGTCCCCGCACTGGCAGAGTTTTCAAAGTCAACAGTTTGCGGATATGTGCGGACGTAACAAAACACGAGCGACCGGTGGCAACGGACTGAGGATTAGACTAACCACCTGGTAGTGGAGAAGAAGCTGCAACTTCTCTTTGGAGAAAACGAGGCATATAAGCTAAAGCCTATCATCTATGGAATCAATGTGTCTATACCTGGTTAGCTGGGCTCGTGTTGGGATGGATAGTGATGGACTTCCTTGGTCAGTCGGTGCCTATGGGATTATAACCTTTCGATCTATTACCAAGCAAGCTGGAGTCTGAGAACACGACGTTTTTGGGCTCGTTCGTCCATCTATCGAAGGCCCAAAGGTATCTGAGCCCCGTGGCCATCGTTCGGCAGGACCTCCACACTCGATCACTCGGAATGTGGTCAGACATACTTCACTGTTTTCACGCTGATGAGTCAAAATTTCGTTAGTATTGGTGGATGTATCCGAAAGCATCTGGTTAAACACTGGACCCCACCTTCGCGCTACTTTGAGACCCCTTCTTCCGCGGCGTTGCCCATAGGTTAATTAAGAATAACGAAATCACACCTCGTTATCATTATTTTGCCTGGAGTTCTCGAACCCAGTTGATTACGAAGACGTTTTATTCGGGCGGCTCCGATGGCTTGAACAAGAGTCATTTTTTCAACGCGCTTCGCCCTTGACTAAGCCCAGCGGTGTAACATAACCCCGCCCCACAGAGAATGAACATGAGGTATGGGATTGTGGTCTGGAACGACCACCTTCCAATCTTGATGGTTCCTACGGGAACGGTGGGCTTCTGTGTTGTGTCCGTACTTCTAGGATCCCTCTACATGATTACGACGCGAGTCAAGCGCACGGTCACCGTTTCGGGCCACAAATCGCCCCTTGGGCGTCCCCGGTCGGGACAATGAACTGAGTATTGAGCTTCTGTCATCGAAACATTTCCTCTTTCACCAATTAATAGTGGCTTTGGTCAGGAGGTTTAGCGCATATCTTTATAGGTAAGTCGGTCACACTGCAACCTGAAGCAGAAAGGCGTTAGATTTCATCAATCGAGCTCCTTGGACGATATTTGGGCAATTCGTGTACTACAAGCGCTCGGTGGGTGTGAAAGTCTGTACTCATGACATCATTATCATCATGTCTGAGCTGTACTCAACCCTGTATGTTGCCAGCCTCACTGCATTTTGTTACCGCCGTGGTAACCCTTATCTTTGATACGGATGGGCGGGTAGGGTGATATATGACAGATCGTCCGAGTACACAATGTGCTGTGCCAAGTTTCCATCCAGTGATGTCGTAGGCATCGAATTGGGCGCACGATAACGAGCGTTTGACACGAGGACGAAGTGTTTTTGATTTTGTGGGGGCACTGGTCTTCCGGAGTCCCCAAGGAATCTCAGTTATTCAAATATATCGCTGTCCGGCGCCCGAGAATTCATCTAGACAGGTGTCATCAGGAAGACTCCCCTGAACGACCCTTGTTGATATTATCCAAGGTATTTCCGTTGCACTTCACAGAATATCGCACCGAGTATATATCCAGCTTCAGTATGCTCGTAGAGGCGATGCGCATCCTGGCTTGTAATCAATATTGTGTCAACGGTTAGAGAAAAATTAACATGTTGGTCTTATTTGTGTCAAAAGACCTCGTGAAACAGTGTTGATTGAATGGATTAAATTGTGGGGAAGGATGACACTCTGGGGGATCCCGATTCTGATTAATATCACGTCGATGCTCCCTACGCGGGGAGGTGTGGGGACATTGGTCCCTGTCTAAGATCACAATCGGAACGATGGGACTACACTCGGTGCTGCATGCATACTCCAGGGCGACAATAGTAGCTGCTCTGAGGTTATTCGGTGGGAAATTCATAAGAGATGTGACCGTGCCGTTGTTGGTGAAGACTAGGGCATATTTATATTTAGAGCGTATCATGTATCACGAACCTCGGAGATAGTAGCGTTGGAGCCTGACGATGTGGCATTAGATGGGGGTCAAGGATAGATCTTGTTCCGACGCGGATCAGTGCAGCCTTCCATACCACCCCCACACTTTCTGGCTATTTCGAAATCACCCTAAACGGGTAATTTCAGAGGATCAAGTATGATGAACCTGTAACACACTCCACAAGTCTCCACTCGAATGATCACGATGATAAATTCAATTGATTTGTGCACGTAGAAGCCTACAGAGATGATAGGAGCCGTAGAGCGTCTATCGCGTGATGGTGTCGAGGTCGTGAGGATGACGTTTTGTTGGATAGATGAACGTAAGTTTCCCATACTTGGGGTACGGCAAATGTTGATTAGGTTGATCATCTGGTAGGAATATTCTTGCGCACAAAATCCAAATTTAAATTGGGAGAGATAATAGTGATGAGTATAACGTTGCGACCCGAGGCTTTCCCGCAGGTGTCACCAGGTTGACAGCATCCCATGGGTTTTATCTGAACATGATCATGATCGTGTTCATAGGACAACGTAGGCGGAATGAGCTGTTGACTGTGGGGAAGCATGGGAGAGACTCGGTTTATTGGCCAGACTTCAGGTACTAGTCGCGAATCATAGTGATGACACATTGTGCCTTGGAATAACATTTCCATTCGGTTGTAATTCGTAGTAAGACTAGAAAGCCCGAGAACCCCATCGTCGTCTGCCACGTTCAAATCTTCTCGACACGAATAGGCCTGTGCATCTGCGAGGAGTGCGGGTCCGAATGTAGGTTCCTACTGGAGCTGCTTCTTGTGCGTCGTAAGATCCGCGAGTAGCTAGTCGGCACCGCTGCGGACGCCGCTAGTCTTCAGTCAGCCCCTCACAAACGCCATTAGATAAAGGCTCTGACAAGACGAAAATCAATTACAACGGCTACCCTGTAAATTCAGAGTCTAGGATCACTATCTTGCTGGGATAATCACCGTCTGAGTTTACAATGAGCGCTATCGGATTTGCAGTGACAGGTTGGAAACAGCAGTCAGATCCCGGTGAATCCTACAACAGATTTACGTCTTGATATTTGGAAAACGAGATCCAGGGAAAGTAACTGTAAAATGGGTGGCAGATAGATGCCAATTCCTGTCAATATTATTAGAATACTCAGAGTCTCTCCATAATTAGCTTACGACATTTTATTTTCCATCCTTCTGATCGTTGGTTTTTCGTGATTTTTTTTTTTGATGTAGGGGCGAGCGGCCAGCGAAGGCGGGCGTATACCCACATAAAGTACCTAAATTTCTAACCTGAATTGCAAGCCCCAGTTTCGAATGGTAAACGCCGGACAGCGGCGTTGGCGAAAATCCGGCGGAAACCCTGGGCCAGGCTAATGTGACTTAGCCGATTGGATCCGCTATGAGCTTGACATACTCCCCGACAGCAGATTATATTTAAATAGTACCGCAATAGATCTGTCAGGAGGGTCGCACACGAACGTTTGGGTTGAACACCGGCTGAAGTACACAACAGGAATAATGCTTACGACACCGGTGTGGAGATGCGAGGGCTCGCGAAGTGGAAGTGAAGGGCGAGTTACGGCCCCAATTCCGGGGATATCAAGGGGACCAGTGGTCTTGAGTCACTTTGTAGGGTCATTTCTGGGGTGGGTAAATTACGGCTGGGTGCTTTAGCACGATTCAATTTGATTGATAGCCTATTAGATCTTCAACATCTTCTGTGATGCCCTCAGGGTTTCTGGTGATTTTTAGGCATAGTAGGTAAAATGGTGGTATATGAAGTAAGGGAGATCTGAACCATCACGTGCACACTGAGATGACTACTCCGAAATTCACCCTGAGACCACAACTCTCGAATCGACTACAAAATGCGCGAATCCCGAATGCTAGCTCCAATTAAGGACCCTATTCGTGATGGGGTTGACGATGACGACGACGACGATTGGTGCTACGGAGCGAATGCAGGCGGATTAGTTTTTTGGTTCGGAAAATATAAGGATTACAAGTTGCATCAAGTTCCCTTGCATTACATCGACTGGTGCCGCGATAATTTAACAAAAAGCGTCAAGGTGAGTGTCTCGCAGTTTTTGTCATAGGATCCTGCTAAACAGGAGGTAATACAAAGATCCAGGGGGCAATTTCGCTATACTTAAATGGTGTCACAGACTTCACCAAAAAGCATTATAGTGATTTCATCGTACCATTTGGCAATAAACACCAGGGGCAGACGATTGCACAGTGTCGTGATAAGCCATGGTTTGAATGGCTTACGCAGATTCAGGACTTAAGGGACAAGGTAAGCTCCCCCGCTTATGAAAGTATTGTCGTTGCCACATCCGGTCTCACGCGGTCACAGTATCCTTACTTCTTACGTGCAGTGGACCTATGGCTGGATAATCCAGGGCACCAAGAGGTCCATCGTGATATAGGAGAGCTGTTGGACGCAAGCAAATACAAGGACGACCTTGAGCTCATCAATGGCTTGGAGCTTGACGACGAGGAGGAAACTCAAGCAGATATCGATTTTTTGGACGATAGTAGCTTGGTAGAAGGGACCGAGGACGATGGAAATCATTCCTACCAGCCTGAAGTCGAAACGAATAGTGGTGTAAACACCAGTTTCGAAACAGGGTTACATGATGGCGGAGAAAACGAGGAAGGAACTGAAGCAGATACCAGCTTAGAGGCTCCAGTCTCCGATACTAGTGAGCCTGAAGAAGTGGAGACTCGGAGCCATCGCAAACGAGTGCGGCGTCCAAGCCCCACAATATCGGAAAGAGCTCCTTCATTGCCAAGGTCAGTTCCAGCTGGACTTCTTGTCTCTTGTTTGTGATTACATATGCCATCTACAGGAGGGTCATTAAATCCAAATTCATCAGAGAAGCGCAATATAGCGACGACTCCGACTATTCCGATGATATGGAAAGCTTCATTAATGACGGTCCAATCGAGTATGAAGACGCGGTAGAAACTGCTTCTGATCCCCTCCCGCAAAAAGAGGAGGTTAAGTGGGGACGAAGGAGGTACAGTTTTTTTTGGGACAATATTAAGGTTGTGCCTTAAATTATCTCCTTCAGGATCACAAAAAAGGACGGGAAAGTTTCTCAAGCCGGGTCATCGTCCTATACCCCACACTCTATCGCAGACCAACATTCCAAGCCAAGGTTAGTCGAGCCTTCAATAAACCTGACCACCGCTAATCTCTGAGGAAGTAGGAAGAGTCAGCGTGGCTGTAAAAGGGTCGCGAATTCTGCATTCAGCTCTGATAATTCAGACCCTCCAGAAGTCCACCTAATATCCAATATCAGTAAATCACCATCGAAGAAAACTCCAACGAAGAAGAATAAAGGCACAAGGTCTGTCGGGAACTGCTGTTTGGGTCGTTATCCGTTTATCTCTAATGGTTTTATTTGGAAGGGCAAAACGCAATTGTTCAGAGGATGAAAAGAGCCCCCAGATTGGGCCGTTTTCCCGTACTCTACGCCCTACTACGATACAGTCTGCTAAGACCAGGTTTGTTAGCTCAGTTTGTACTCACGACTTTCGTTTGTTGATTTTGTGGGTTAGGAAAACTCGCTTTGCACCCCTTGTGGACGCGGATAATGCGTCCGACTCAGACGGCACATATCTCCCTGAGGTTCGACACCTCTCCAGTCCTAGTAAACCTCAGCCAAAGAAAACACCTAAAAGGGGGAATGGGTCTCCGAGGTTAGTGATAACAATACCACATCGTTGTCATCGTTGATCCGTTATTTAGGAGAGCAACTCAAATACTATCCTCTTCGAGAAGAGCCCAGAAACATCGCGAAGCCGGGCAGTCCGATGATGGATCTGTGTTGATTCTACTCGAGGAATCGCCAAGAGCTGTTCGACGAAGGTTTGGACCCAGAATACTTTACTCAATTCCGCCCTTCTGACAATCGTTGCCCTATGTAGGACGAGGAACTCCGCAAATAAAGACATTCTTGATTCCGCCGACAGTTACCAAAGGGAAAGTGAAAGCGATGAGGATGGTGATGCCCAGGAGGATGAGGAAAGTAACCATGGTGGGAACGAAATTGATGATGTATCTACCGAGGTATCAGCAAAGTTCTCCACCAGCAATGGAAACGTCTCGGGGAGCAGCTATTCGAAACATACCAGGAGATTACTATATCCGTCACCACCACTCACAGATGTGGTTAGTAAATGGCAGAAGAAAGAGAAGAAAAAGCGAAGGCAAGAAATCATGATTAATTAATTACTTATCCTCCCAACTGATGACAATTTCAGGGAGAAAGACATGAAGGATTTTGTTGTTCCCGATGATGAGATTGTCGATGAGTCAGACGATTTTGAGGACACGTCAGTTCCCGAATATTCGATAAATCCTCACACGCCAGAGCGCACAAGTACATCCCTTAGCTGCTGAAATTCAGATCCTTTCTAATGCTTTCCTTTGCCTGATAGACGCCTCCAAATACACAGCTCGGGCCAGCTCGAGAAAAGCAACAAGCCCTGCGAAGGCGGCTGTCCAGAACCAGACACCTGTCCATCGGTGCTACGTGGAGCTCCCTCCTTCCCGCCATCGTTCTTCGAACAAGATTTCACCAAATAAAATGGTGACAACTCGAAGTATGGTCAAGTATTCTTATGTTCCATAGAGTAACACTGATAAATAATATAGCCGGTACACTCAAACGTTTACGGAAAATTGTAACATCTTCCACGGAAGATGAAAGTGGCGAGCCAAAACGTACGTCGTGATTTGATGGATTGGTGTAAATCAGTAACATTCATTCATATGTAGGGCCGCGGCTATCTCCTATCAATTTGACGCGTCGATACAAATCAGGACCTGTGCAATCGGATGAGGAGACAGTTGATGGTTCCGTGGACGGCGAAATTGTCATACGTGGAAGCTCGCTAGGGCTCTCGAGCTATTCGCCTTCCAAGAACCACGGTATGTTTTTTTCTCATCTGGAATGTTCTCCGTGAGATTCAATAAATTCCCTCCAGAACGGCTATCGCCTTCGAAGCCTATCGTGCGGAAGACTGCTACACAAACTAAAGATAGCGATGATGTGTTCAATACATCGTATAAGCAGAAATAAGTTTGTGCTCTTTTCTTTTGGATGCACTCACTTAGTGCTTTCCCCAGTTGTAAAATTAACCATCTTCGTTTCTAGACACAAAAGCATAGCCGTGCAGGTCGCGGAGTGATACCTCGAGGAAGAAATGGCCCCCTTTACTCTGTTGTATAATTCGCAGGGGATAATGTACTAACGGATAAAGTAACAATCTATTGTACAACACAATTCACCATATACATTCATATTCGAATCGTCAAGCACGAGATGTATTTCAAGCTCTATGCTCTAAAATAAGATGATGCAACTCGTAGTAACCGTAAGCTAAGCCGATTCAAGCTTGCACAAACCAATAAATTTCCGATCACTCTTTGTTCTAATAAAGTTTCAACTTCAATCTTACAGCAACTCACCATGATCAACCTTCCCGGAAGTTCCAAGCACTGAAATGACTACAGTTGGATCACTTTCAACATCGCCTTAAGCGTAGCTCTCGGGGTCCCCGAAGCAAAGAAGAATCCTTTAAAACCACATCAAAAGGCCCCGCTGTTGTATTATATGGTCAAGGAATCACGAAAGGCCGCCACTGACAACAGTTGTTTCGGTGATTACCTCGATTCAGCAATAAATCCAAAAATAGTTCTGGAAGTACCCTTCAAAATTCCTGAGGTACCTGGAGCATGACGAAAAAAAATAGTACCCTATTTCCGTTCCACACACCCAGCCCACCGTTTGTACAACAGACAACGGTGAAATTTATATAAACTCTGCGGCTATTGCGGGTTATCGTCGCCCCACCGCCGGGTACGGCATTGCTTGGACTTATATTTCGAGCCTGATTCTCACAAAGAGGGGAAAAAGGATGTTCTCCCTTCCAAATCAAGAAGCCTGGGGCAGTTTCGAGGCACATTCTGCAGTTGAAGTAAGTGTCCGCGTGTCGCTGTCATAACGTCCCTTCGTGATCAATAGGGGTCATCGTGAAAAAAAGCATAAAAACATGCTACACGAGGCGATGGCTAACACAGGGCGACTGTCCGGGGAGCTGAGGCATGGTTGGTAGACCGATATATCAAGATCGTAAGTGTTGCCTATTAGGCAATAAGTTCTCATTGCGCTCGCAATCAGTCAGAAGGTTATATACATAACCCACTCGGTTTCCCGAGAATATTTGTACATAGCGAGAGGATGATGTACAAGGCATGTGCGCCCCAATCGTGGAATATAATAGTCCTTTATTTGGTGGTGGAGGTGTAGGAATGTCTGCGAATCTCGAGTGTAGCACGAAGATGGTAAGACTGATCATCTACAGAATCGAAGATTGTGCGTGAAGCTTTGATTCTGTACAAAGGCTGTCCTACCACCCAAGGAATGTAGCTATGCCAGGTACCATCTTAATAAAATACATCTACCACTGGCTGGGGTTACACATAACGCGAGACAATTTTCCCTCGTGGAAACATTCGAGAAAAATAATCCTATGGGAATATCACGGTAGGTGTCAGTGCCTTTGTTGCTGTAAGCTCCTTGAGGCTAGCTTACGGGGGTTGGGTGGGTGAATTGTACTGTAAGAAGATCTCGTAGGCATCATATCGCGAGTGGAGTATCATTCCGTGGTGCCTTACCATTACAGTTGATGGGTTCTTTTCATGACTTACACTTGAGGACATAATCAAAGCCTGATCGCATTCGTGATTTTCCGATACAGTAAAACATTTTTAGTCCGTACGATACGGGAACTACAACGAGTTCACGGCCACTTGGCCTTGATTAAGTTGTATTGCGCCTGAGTAACCGGCTTGACAACGCCATGTTTTGTAAGTTTGGGGAAGTTGGTCAACGACGCCCGGGACCAGGATCCGCCGCTGACATTGTTGCTGACAAATGGGACATATCCCTATGACCGAAGTCAAGTTAGGATTTGTCTAAAGAAACATATGAACTGAGCCTACCCTAGATGTGGTATCCCCACCGTATTCATCAGCAAAAACGTATGCGCGGTTGGCAACAGCGTTATCCCAGAAGGTAAGCGGGCCTTCTGTCACTGTACTGGCGATGTCTCCGCCAATCTTGGACCATGTACCAAATAGACCGGTGGTAGATCGTTCCTGGTAGATGCGAAGCCTGTTTTCATCCTTGACAAAACGAATATAAGTGCTGCCGCTGACAAAGAGGAAGGTGAGGTCAATGACGGGGATAGATCCTGCGATGTATTTCGCTGGCGTTGTGAACGTAGCAAAATCGGTAGTGTGGCTAATCATCGTATTGATTACAGGCTAAAGTACTGGGATGGAGAGCGGCGTACCTATACCAGATTTGGTCAAGGGATGCAGCTCCAGTGTGCTGGGCATTCGCGCGCGATAAGACTTGGCGAAAGGAGTAAGTTGCGAAAGACTTACTGCGGTATCGCTTGCAGCATATGTTCTAGAAGCCCAATGCACCATAAAAGCATTCTTGGAGCTGTCCCACACGGCTTCAGGGGCCCAGACCATACCCGCTGTAGCAGGCATGACTGAGGCGAGTCGCGAAGCCGACCAATTCACCAAATCCGTGCTTTCCCAGACTAGAAGACTTCGCGAGCCTTTAGTAACAGCTGTTCCCCAATTATTGCCAATTGCGGCAATGTCAAGGTCGGTCGCGATAATCCAATGCTTGGACTGGTCAGGTCTGAAATATAATTGTGACAAAAGGTACAGGCGCTGTACTGCAAAAAACAAAAACTAACCTTGAGATGAGGTAAGGGTCACGCGCACCTTTGGTGCCAACAGTTGGTTTCAGGATGGCTCTGTCGCCGTTGAGCGCAAAATACGATAGTGGGTCATTGCCGTTACTCAAATGAGCGAATATCGAAGGCTCTCGATCATAGAAATGGACCTGTATTAGTATATTAGCATTAAAGGACGACTTTTTTGATTACGACTAGCATACAAAGAAATACCCAACCAAGGAAGAATCGGCACGAGACTCTAAGGCAGTAGAGTTGGAGGCTACAGGTGAGGCGAAGACGGAGGAGAGACCCAAGAGGCCCGTAAGTAATAACCTTGAAAACATTGCTTCTCAATACGACCATCATGAGGGCAGCTTGTTAAATAGAATATATCAGCCGGGCCGGTCTGTACTGGGCTCGGAAAAATGGAAGAAGGTGGCTGTAAAGAGCACAAGCCAAATTTATGGAATGCGGAACACCTAAGTTCTTGCTTACACCTCGACAACCTGAGACGACGACATTACCATGTCAGGAAAAATAACAGCGTTATTCTCCGGATTTCTTTGAATCTAGGAAGGGCATCGAGACGATTTCAAAAACATGTTTTCCAAGCCTTTGGTCTCAATAACAGCAGGTGAGCTTGGAAAAGGCGCGTGATCTTTAACAGGGTCTTCCAGACGTCGGCCCGTCGCGGGAGGAGGGGGTTCGGAAACGAGGGATATTCATGATCGCTTTCTGTCGAAATACTGCTAATCAGGTGGTGTTATTTTCATCCAGCCATCTCGGTACCGGGAGGTACTAACGGTTCGATTTTATCCGCCATGCGAGCTTCTGAACAGGGCCCGCCCATCGGAGTAGCTTCGCACAAACTTGACGGCTGGAATACACTCCAGGAGTTCAGCTTCGACTACTTATCACTTCGGGTCATGTGTGGATGGTGGGGTGAGAAAAAAGCGAACATTTATGAGATGACAGGAGTTAGACTGAGCTACTAGTAATAGATATATCCATAGTCCCATCCTTGAGGGGTGGCGAGTCACGCACCTATTTTTTAAAGAAATTCAAGTCCCCCGGCATATAGCCATCCCCAAGTTCCAAATCTCTTTCCTCCTGATTGCCTTCATTCTCATCATTCTCATCGGGGTAGTATGAGGGGAAGTGGTTGTGCCATCCAGGAATAAGTTCAACAAGCAGGAAAGTAAGTCAACTGACAGGCCTATTCCCGAGTCTAATTCCCGCTACTTTAGTAGTGGGTTTTGGGGCGGGTCCTCACTTCGAGTGCGGACTCACATGACCTTAAATTCATCTCCGCCGTATACCCCATTTTTAAATTCCCACGGTTCTTGCCAACCACTTTTTTCATTTTTGTCTCACATCAGGAAATCAACAAAAGGGGGTGGGCCATTATAAGGTCATAAAATATATAAAACATCAAGGGTTGATGCAAGGCTTGGAGTAACTTAATTAAGCCATGACAAAGGACACTACAAATGGTAGATTCTTCCAGAACTGCCAGAATAGCAGATTGGCCAACCACTGTCAAACAAGTTAGATCATTCCTTGGCTTTGCAAACTTCTACCAGAAACTCATTGGACATTAAACCAACATCAGTAAAAACCTAACAAATCTGACAAGAAAAGATGTTGAATTTGACTGGACAGAGGAATGCCAAAACACCTTTGACACTTCAAAACAGAAATTCCTAGAATTACAAGTTCTTTAGTTTATTAAAGACTCATTCTCTATAATCCCAGATTCTGTGAGTTGAGACTAATTCATTGATTAATTGATTCATATCACATTACTGCATGAACTTTTCTGATGCCATGTAGCCACTATTTTTCCCTCAAGGGGATGCATGGAAGAAATTTGGGCTCATTGTGTTACAGTTTCTCCCTTCGGACTATACCTTCTCTTATCTTTCTTCCTTTACTTATCATCATATCTCGCATAGTCTAATCAT
>MU150271.1:45131-62259 GCA_015584075.1 Collybia nuda
CACCCAAGTCTATATCTTCAGTAATTCCAAAATCAGCACCTTCATAGAAATCAGTATCATCCTCATTTAGATCATTCAGTAGATCTAAATCCATCCATTCTGGAAAATTTCCACTGGGTATGTCTCCTTTCTTAAGTTGAGCAGCATAATCATCTCTGGCATCATTACATTCATATCTGATATTGAAATTTTTTATATACTGTTTCTGTGCATCAGTAAATTTATGATCATTAAATGTCTCATCCCAAGAGTAGCCCTCTTCTTTCAAGTCAAGTCCAGTTCTCCATGGTTTAAAAAGAGTTAGCATTGTAGCACAATAGTATTCTCTATCACCTCTATCACATCTATGTAGTGAACCACCAATAAAATTGGGAACAATACTATTCTTCCTTTGATCAAATTGAATCTTATGGGTTCTATACAAAGGATGGCCTTTGAGGAAGGAGCAATCATCATCATTATCATTCTCATTTTCTGTATCAGAGCCAGATTCACTGTTTGTTATGGTACTCTCATTATCATTATCAGTTTCTGAATCATATCCAGAATTATCACTATCTTGTAGATTCTCAGGAATGGAGCCAATAAGTGGTGATGGAGAGTTCATTGAGATCAAGCCAACTTTCTCATCAGTGTTCATATTATCATCATCAGATTCTATCTCAGTTTTTGAAACTTTTACTCTGGTTGACATCTGAACCCATTCATATAAGGTTTTGTCCTCAAATGCTTTGTACATTCCAAATATACAACAACCAATGTCATATCTAGTCTGGTTGTAGAGAAAAACACAAAACAATGTCAGAATAGATGGTGGGAAAATATTTTCTTTTTTGGAATTGTAGGACACTGTTTGCACATTCTAAATATACAACAACTAGAGCTATATCTAGTCTGGTTGTGGAGAAAAACATGAAACAATACAAGAACAGACTGTGGGAAAGTATTTCCTTTTTTGGAATTGTAGGCCACTACTTGTACATGCCAAACACATAACAACCAATGCCATATCTGGAATGGTTATAGAGAAAAATGCAAAACATTAAAACATGAAATGCCTATGTATTATTTTGATTGCTTTTGTTTAGTCACATGATGCCAAGGATTGTATAAGCTCTCCAAAAACATGCAAATTATGTTCCTGAAATGTCTTGTTATGAAATCCTGACATTCTAGTCTCAAAATAAGAGAGAATCTCCTTATGGTAATATTTTCCCACGGTGATGAAGATGAATGAATGAATAAATGAATGAATTTTGAGACTGAAACCTGGGGTTATAAAGAATGAGTCTTTAGTAAAATAAAGAACTTGTAATCTGATACTTAGATAGTGTTACAGTTTCTCCTTTTGGGCTACATCTTTCTACTTATCTTTCTTCCTTTACTCACACTTATCCCATGTAGACTTTTCTTCACTTGATTACCTATCCACCTTCCCATTGTTACTCAGCATATTATTAATATGACCAGTAGCTTATATCCCTTGTCCTTCTTTCCTCTTTTATCTATTCCCCTCATATAGTATATAAGCTTGTCTCTTAGACAGAGGACTCCTCAGCTTGACCTAGCTGAATATACCATATTCTCTATATCTTGATGTGCAGCTCAATCCTACTTGCCTCAGAAGGGGGTAGTGCATCTTAGAACCAAGAGATAGACTCATCCTTTATATCAGGAACTCTATAGATGTCAGACTTCATTGTCAACAATCTTATCAAACCGACCTTTGATCTTGATCTAGAGGATAAGGCCCAACAGCCATAACCTTAGTACCATAGAGCCCTCAATCCAGTTTTGTCTAGCCGAACTCTACCCAATCCTACCCTACCCTATTTCTCTGAATGGGGCCTTATTGGCCTATGTGCTGCAAGTTTCTGCTGTTAAGGCCCTCGCAATTAATATTAATTTGGAGACTAAAAAAAGTATAAATATATATAAAATGTAGACTACAAAAAAAATGACATCAAGGCATGCCTACTACCAATAAGCAACATTTATAGTCTTATTCCAGTCCTGTGATATAGTTACAATTAAAATCCCCAAGCTTAAGGTCGCCATTGAGGTCATCATCTAATGTCGCAAACAATGAGGGGACTTGGCTGGAGTTGTTGGGGCCCGAAACTTCACAAAATAAATTAGTCGAATTTCAGCAAAATTCGTGAGGGTGCAAAAGTGCTATATTATATGTGATGAGTTCGACTCGGCCAAGATGCGTTTGAGGAACTCTGGCCAGTTACTACTACCTAAGGCTCGCAGTGTGCGCATCTTCTGTATCACAGCCCCATCCTATGTCGCTAAACACACTGGCCTCAAGGTTTTTAAACAGACTTCTAGATCGACAGGACGTCGCTAGGGGTGAAACTGAGAATGGGTGGTACGTTTGCCGCCGTGGCGTGGCATGGCATGTGGATGATCAGTCGAGGAATCATCGATCACCTTGGCGCGACTGCTGGTGTTTTTAAGCATTAGGTCCTAATGATGTACAGCTAGTCCATGTTCATGATGAGTATAACTGGGGTCTGAGGATAGGATTAGTAGTAACATGGGTTACCACAAATTTGATGAGGTGGCCAAAACGGTTGACGTACCAAGCTAGTGGATCACGATCTACGTCAATGACAAACTAGACCTGAACTGTCACGACCTCGAGGCAACAGGCTGGCCGCCTCGCCTGCTGCACGACTACGAACGACGACGACGACGACAAGTATATTGCATACTACTATCTTCGCTCTTTTTAAGTTCCACAACTTACATTATTCACTTACTTTTTCGATGAGTCACACCAGTGGAAGCACATCGTCTCCAATTCCAATCTCTCCATTCTCGCCTTCGCCGTTCTCTGCAAACTCAGATTCGCATTACACCTCGGATGACCAGCCAGATCTCGGGGCATTTCGTACTGTTTTAAGGGAGTGGGTGCACCTACAGCCTCCTCCACGAATACCAGTCTGGGCGCCAAGCTCGACTACCATATCGCACACACAGACACAAACCCGCACAATGACTAACACAAATACAGTAGGGCAGGAGTCGACGGTATGGAATCAGCGCCCAATCGCAGATTATCTTCAGGTCTCATTATCAAGTGTGAGCCGGGTGGAAGATTCTGATTCAGGTTCAGATATTGAGAGCTTGGATGAGGCGGATACGGACACTGACACCGAGGGCGCGAGGACGGTGGAGATCGAGACGGAGGATGGAGGAGGGAGTTATACGCCATCACCGTTGCGGACACAACAATCACTCGACGACGATAGTCAATCTCTGCCTGTGGACGGCATCGATGGTCGAGACGGACATGTTTTCGCTGTCGATGACCGTTCCATCTCGATAGCATCCACACTGTCGTCGCTCCCACTACAGCTGCGCCGTCTCTCACTCACACCACCCCTCCCCGGCCCATCAGAGTCCAATCTTTCTGAGAGATCGTTCTACGAATCAGCGCGGTCATCTTCACGTCCTCAATCTCAACTCCTGGCAGAGGCAGAATCGACAACTTCCCTTGAAGACACACATACACCCTCTCTGGGCTACCTCGATGAGGCCCTTAGTTTTATCGCTGCCGAACGCGCCCGGTGGACCGCCCAGCGCGTTGCCGGAGAATGGCGACATGTCATAGGTAAATACACATACCCCATTTAGTTTTCCGCTTCTTCTTTCTACCCACCTCCATCTTCATTTTCAAATTTCTATGGGCCGTTGGACTAACACACGCCGAGTCGAATAGAACCTTCAAGCATTGATGGTGAACATCGCCGCAAACGGCGCAAGAAGCGGGCTCCATCCCTGGGCCCATCCATATCTATCTCGTCTGACGAGTCCTTATCTATTGAGCGGCCCACCGCCGCAATATCAATCGCATCGGATAACTGTTCCGATGGGGAGGGGGAAAGGAAATGGGCTGTTACGATGGCGGGCTTATCAAAGTCAACCCCCACTACCCCTCGAGCACGCTCACGTGTACGCCCTGCGAGGCCAACCATCGTGACAGCTACCCCTTCAAGCAGACCATACCCCCGCGACTTGCGTCCAGATAGTCCACATCAACTCATAATTACTACTACTACTACTGCAAACACGTCGCCGCAGAGAGTAAAGTCGAAGAAGGCTAAAAAGTTGAAGACTCGGTCTAGACCCATGCCGGACCTACCCCAGGTCCAAATCCTTACACATTCACGATCCACACCCGCTCTGCACAACCCCGCTGTGGAGGGAGAAACTAGCGCGAGCGCGGATGCGGATGCGTCTACCGATCCACTACGCCCCCGCCTCCGCCTGCGATCGCGATCGAAGCCGCCGCCAGGTGTGCAGCTACAACTCTCACCACTGTTCTCACCTGCTGGGGACCGGGATACGTCTGGATCTTCTGTTGGGAGTAGGGATACGGAAAGGGATCGCCTTGTGAAGCTTACGCAACAATTGGAAGAGCTGTTTCCCGAGGAAAGGGAGGTATTGAAGGGTGTGGAAGGGCGGTTGATGGGAAATGTAGACAGGACGAGCGCGCGAATGAGTGAGGCAAAGGGGAATAAGAGAAAGCGAGGGAAGAGGGACGATGGTGAAACTTCGGGGGATCGGACGGGGGGTGTGGTTGATCCTGTGGAAGTAGGTCGTGATGCATTAGACCAGAGGGGAAGGGAGGTGAGAGAAGGCGATCCATTAGTTCATGTGTTTATAGACCAGTTAAGTTTTTTTTCCGCGTAACCATCGACCAAATCCTCCTTCTCGTTGTTACCATACATCATCAATACTTACCATTAATTGTTCACAGCTCGAACATCCTCATCGGCCTCCTCAACCATCTCAGAAGACACTCACCTAATAAAACGTTGTCGGCGCAACCAAACTCATCGCCGACCCGCCGTCGGAAGATCTTATCCTTCCCACAACAGGAAGCCCACACCGGAAGCCCCGGTGATGGGGGAAAAGATATCGAAACGCTTATACTTGGCCGCAAACCGAAGCCCCCCAAGCCGAAGCCTCCCAGCGCCGAGGCGGAGGAGGAGAAGGCGAAGGAAGAGAAAGAGAAAGAAGGCGCTACTGGGCAGGCGGTGGAGGTTGGGGGTGGGGGTAGGGAGACCAGGAATACCATGGCAGGGGGTATGGTCAAGGATATTCGTGAGGCAATAAATGAGATTAGGACCGAAGACCGGGGCACGCGGATGCGAACAATTAAGAAAGACGGACAGGGAGGGGAAGTGAGTCAAATGGTTGTTGGGCGAGTTTCGAGGCCATTGCCCCCCATTCCCGTATCTGCTCCTGGTGCAACAAAACCGGTGATGACGCTTCCGTTAGGAATACCTTCGAGTCACAGGACGCCGATCCCGCTTCCTTCTTTCGCTACTGCGGGGAAGGTAATCCCAAAGTCCGGAGGGAATGGCGACTTGGCTTCTTCGGCTGTGGCACTCAAGATATTTGGGCTTCCCGGCGATTTGTCCACTTCAGCACCTGCTTCTACTATGCATTTACCCATGGGGTCAACAACAGCTGGAACCACGTCTATTGGGTCCCTTTCACAGGGTATATCTATGGCCTCTACTACCAACACAGCGATCACGACACCACCGTCGTCTCCTCGGAAATCTAGAAAATCTAATACTAAATCTCCAACTATTGCTAAACGTCTTTCTAAATCTGCAACTATTCTATTTAGAGAAAATTCAGGAGGAAAAGAGGTTGGTGGAGGTGGGATCCGCCTGAAGGGAGGGTTGGAGAGTAGTGGAGACAGCTCGCGAGAGGGATTTGAAGGATTGGATCCTAGCCATGACCAGACGAAAAAACGATCTGTACGGCATTTGTCGCATACAGCATTGGCATTAATCTTGGAGAGAGGAAGGCCTATTAGCCGTAAGCACTGGCATTTGGATATCATCTCATTTAGGTAAATTGACTCTCTTCTTTGTTTGTAGGCCGTGTTCTCGTGACATCGAGCCCTTTATATCAGTCAATGGACTCTATGGAGCGCTTGGGGTATGAGGTGAGGGTGTATATCCGAGTTCCAGATCTAGGTATGTTATTGCTGCGTGCTTCTTTAGCTGGCACTTATTGACGATCGGTTCGATACAAGGCGACGGAATGGATAGAGAACGACATAGACATTCCAATGGTCATAGGCGTCGACATAGTGGGGGCGGGAGTGGTACCGCGACTACGAGTAGCGGAGGTAGCCCTAAGAAGAAAGCCAAGGATCACGCGAGGCGTGTGTCTGGAGCGGCTACCGCAGAAATTACAGGAACGAGTGCGAGTGCTGGCGAGTCTGGGTCCAAAGACACAACAACATCCCTCCCTTCTGCCTTCCCTCTCTCCGATCTCTCGCCAACGACTACTCTGGATTTACGGCACCACCACCAACAGCAACACTATCATTTATATGAACGCCACGCACTTGGGCACCCACTCCACCCGTTGTTTCCCCACCACGAACACGTTCAGCACCATCAGCACCCTCTGCGGCCTTCGGTCCACGTTACCGGTTCAGGGGTTGGCGGTTCTGCCCCACCACGCATACGATACCGAGAACAGGGGGTCGATGAATTGTTACAGCTTAAGTTGCACCAGGCGCTGGCGGCAGTAGATGATGTTCCGGAGGGTGCGACGATTGTGCTTGCGACCGGAGATGGTAATGTTGGGCAGTTTAATGAGGATGGATTTTTAGGTGTGTATCTATTTTTGTTGCAATATGATCTGACTGAGGTAGATGAGCAGGGCCTGTCCGGACGGCGCTTAAACGTGGATGGAAAGTTGAGCTGTACGCTTGGGAAGATGGCTTGAGTAAGTGCGCTTGTTCCAAACTCGAGGCTCTATACTGACTGTCCTTTTTTATTTATTTTTTTAAGGTCGATCCTGGAAACGCGAATTTGGGGAGGAAAGTGAGTGGGGACAGAACGGGATGTTTAGGATTATTGGGATGGAACAGTTTGCACATTTACTGGTGGATGAAAGTGGCTGATACTGATGTTACTATACACTCTTTCGATTTCATTCTAGGTTAGGAGGTCAATACTGATAATTTTGATACATGTGTCTAAATCGTCAAAGATAAAACTGACATGCGTGACATGGTAAAGGATTAGATACAGCTTGCGGCCACGGGGCACATGTAGATGGCAAGTCCTTTCGTAAAGACCACGGCCGACACTGGGGAATACGTTCAGATCCACGCCAAGCTAATCCAATTAGCTTGACTTCAGGGTCATCGAGAAAGAAATAGCATGTTGGAGAATCGAGTATAATACATAACTACGACATTGCCCACACCCTACCCACACTCCGGGAATTTTCAGTTGATGGAAATGGAATAGGAGTTGGTGGTGAGCCTGGCACTCCCTGACAAAAACGTGGTGAAAATTAATTATATGATTAGACTTCTTTTTAAGTTATCGACTGACCGATAAAAGGCTCTGTCCCAGCTTGTGCTTGCACCACATACTGAGAAGAGGAAATACCTTGGTTCGACGTCAAATACGCTAAATAATCAATTTATCAATAGAACCAAGACTTTGAGCATGTTGGGAAACCTACTCAAGAACGGCTTCAAATCCGAGTTGTAGTTGGTTATCTCGTTGGGTGCGACAAAGGAGAAGACGACCCAGCTGGCTACGTTACCCTTGAAAAGTCTCCAATTGACGCCGTTGATGCTAAACTCATTAAATCATCTGAGCCAATATGAAGACAGAATACACACTTCACGGTGCCAATCTGAGACCCAGCAGGTCCAGCACTGGGGTTATTTCCTTTAAATACCATAATAAACCTAATAAACCAGGACACCTACCCGCCTCTGGTACTGAGCCAGATCATGCTACAGTATCACATTAGCGTACTTCATAATTTTGAAATGAATAATAGCCTCACATTTCGTATGTAGAACTTGCTGAAGCACCACCAGTTCCAGCGGTGTTGGAAAGCCACAAATCGTAAGAGACGTTTGAGACTAACCCCGAAGATGCGCTACTATAAGTCCAGGACCAGCTTGTTGGGATGGAAGAGATAGCAGAAATTCTTTTGCCTAGGCCGACTCTAAGGTCAAGATTGGCGTCTAGGGGGTGCGTACGTCAATCTCGTTATATCTAACATAAGGAGCATTGGCGAACAGCTCTTAACATTGTAGTTTCCTTGAACAAAATTATAAATTAAAAGTTAATGCAGTGAGAAATGAGCATGCCTCCAGCCCAGTTGTAGTTGGTATACCACGAAACGGAATTGCCATTGGTGGAAGTAACCTGGGAGCTTTGGGAGCCTGACCATACGCTTTCAGTGCCGCTGTGGAGATCGGAGGCTTGTGAATACTTACCGCTCGTGGCAGAGGACATTCCCCAGAGGTTGTTCTCCAAAAGGAAGCGTCTTACGCATATGTTAATATAGTACACCGAATGGATTCTAAGCTAATATATTACCCATTAAGCTAAAATATAAAGATTTAATACACCTTAAATGCTACACGAGGACAGAAACAAAAACTGACCACTGATTCAGTGTCCCATTGACCAGACAATACGGCGCCTCTCTTTGCCAGGCCTGTCTCCTCCTCAGGAACAGGAGTCCCCATAACGGAGTGTACAGACAAGGTAAGGAGTACAATAAGGAGATTTTTTGCGAAGGCCATGTTAAAACTTTGCGAATCGCAGCGACATTGCTTTGGAAAGCTTGTTATATATTATGTTGACGGCCCGTCGCTTTAGAGTCACCTGCAAAGAACGATTATCCAACGACAGGGCGGAAAAATTGCGTGGGTCATATGAAAAGCCATTCAACCGCACGAGGGCAAGACATTGACTTTAGCGCATACGGCAGGCCATTTTGCCAAGTAGCCAAGAAACGATGGACTAGGGTACTTATAAGAAAAAGGTGCTTCTTCAAAACCGAAACGACGTACATGGTTGGATATGATGAAGTGTGGAAGATCGTCGGAAACATAAGTACACACCATACTCTCTAGGCCGGTCCGCTTAGAATCCGGCACACATTACGGAAAAACAATCCACAAAATTTCTTCTTTACGGTAGTAATAACTAGCGTACCTAACCAATGGACTTCAGCGGACTATTGGTCAACCTTGGCGTCAACGTGATTGGTGTTTAGATATTGAAAATCTGGTTGTAACCCCGTACAGTCCTAACTATTACGGATGATGTGATGAATATTCAAAAAGAGGCGTAGAAATATTGACACGCACATAGTAGAACAACTCCTAATAATATGCTCCACTTCCCTGTAGATATTCTAGCAACATGTTGCGATATACGAGCTTGGGTGCACGAAGGCCTGAAGAAATTAACTACCTTATTTCCCGTATGCTGTATTGAGGGAGTGTCGCACAAAATGAGAGTATGCGATCATTTTCGAAATCGACACATGTGGTATGTCGACCGCGAGACCAGCGGTGATACTCATCAATACAATGCTGGCCCCCACATCTCGCGGAGTCGTTTGTTCCAAAATTGACATTTAAACCGTAGGTAGGACCTGACCGTGGTTGTTAGATCCATTGGAACAGCAACACATTTTTCGAAGGCCTCTCCTCTTCCATTCGAGTTCCACAGAGGTCATTTGACGTCACTGACTTTGACTATCGTAAACAATGAGTAGTTTATGACTATGCATGATCGTGCATTAATATGCACTGCAGCTGGGGGATAGATACTGGGCTTGTAGAATGACAACGCGCAGTATGAGCAAGGAAGACTAGGATGTGGTTCGAGGTTTCGAGCCAGCTGGCTTTGAATTTCCTTCACCGGCATGATCCTTTCAAACCTCTTTTGTCCCCCATTATGCACGATAGATACCAATGAAACTAGAAAGTTCATGGGTTAGTCCTAAACAAGACCAGGTATGGTGTATTGTTCCTTAGAGCGAACCCTGCCACTCACCTCGATCACAAAAAAACATCTAGAATGAAATCGGCCACCAACGTATCCCTACCACCCCCGAATCCTGATAGTCATTGATGCCAACCAACCTCCTCCCAAGTGTGCACTCCACGTCTAATTACTCTTGCATCGCGACTGCGGTAAATCTCCGGGAACATTGGACCTCTTCGTCTCGACGGAAGCCCTGACAGCCTTTTCCACCCAAGTGGAGAGCATTTAACCAAAAAAACAGCCTTATTTTCAAATGGTGGCCACTTCTATCTGGGCCTAGAGAAATTTGGGTGGTGTTTGTGTCGAAATTCAACACCTATGTGCTGGATCTCGCCATTCGGGGTTGTTTCGGTAATGCTAATGGCAAGGTATACGGTCCACCCACTAGGAAGGTTTGCAAATGACCTATCCAAACAGCGAAGCTTTCCGGCAATTCCCAATTTCGTTTGGAGCTTCTCACCAAAGCACCAGGCATGCACCTTTCCAGCATCCCCATCAAATTTGAAACAAGAATATTCAGGTCAAACAAGCTCATCAAACAGTACGCGATGTCTCCAATCTACGTTGTTTGTCTCTCCGCTGCCCAAGACCTTTTGACACCAGCAGGCATCTTTTCATAGTCATGATTTCCACCACCCACAATGACGTGAGGATCAAGTCTAGTAATAGCCGATATGGTTTCCTGGAACGTAGATTTCATGCCGACTCGGACTCAACCTGACCCATAGAATATGACTCGCGGGGAAATAGCTTCTAGAGTGTCCAATCCCGAGTGGACCATTGGTTCGGGGCGAAAGAAGAATATGAAAGTGAGGGATCCTCACCACTTGGCACGTCACACCGAAACGCATAGCAGACTCGCGCGTTCTTGTACCAAGGAAACATCAAGTTGATAACTCCTAAAAGCTCAACGCTGTTCTCTTTGCTGGTGCAACAAGTATCGATCCAGACGGACTTCAATTCGTCCCTAGCAGACACGCACGGTTTTTCGAAAAGCTTTTCATCTGGCTCATGACATCGACATCCCGAAAAGAAATTTCCCTCACACTTACAGAAGAGTATCACGTAACCTGGGATATCCCTATCAGTTTGTGGTGGTATCCAGGAGACGGATTCCCCTGAATTAGGGGAGGAGGGGGTCACAGCTGTATGAATTATTATCGAATTTATGACCCCCACCAATAATCTTGGAAATCCTGTCGACACAAATTCGCGTCTTGTGCAGGTGATGCGCTGCTCGTCCAGGCATCCCAGGGTATCCCCCTCGCACCGACGACGCCAACAAAGTCTGGGGCAAAATTAGTGAGAGCTCAAACGGGTCCCGTCGGGGTTGGAACTTGAAGAGCAACGCAGATCATGAGGTGGTATTTAATATCCGGTTTCCACGGAATGCTCCGAACACTCTACTCCACGCCCGCCACACCTGTTACATGCCTCTCTCGAATGAAGGTAATAGGTTTCCAAGCAGGGTGGATCATGTCAAATTTCTTCTGTCGACTTATGCTCTCGCAAAGAAAATCAGGGACTGGAGAATTACTGAATGTGCTCTGCAAGGTTTCATAACGATTTTTTGGAGTCGCAAACGCCAAGATAACGGAACATGGCTTCGACTAGCGGTAAAATGATAAATATCTATTGAGATCTCTCCACTCGTAACAGGACCACATGGTTGTGGGTTTTCGCGAACCTCAAATGGATGTTTGGCGCTTGTGTACGGACAGTTAAAAGCGCATCGAGCGTTGGTCCGCTCTTCTGAACTCTCAAAGATCACGCTACCAACATGATCTATAAGATACCCTTGACACTGGTCTCTGTGTTCTTCGGTGTCGTGTCGGCTGCACAAATCGATGCGAGCCAATTCAAGCTGACCGAGAGTGGGTATAACCCTGACATTGCTAGATTGGACGTGATTCTCCCCATTGCCACTGTCTCAGATGTGAGCGACCCACCTTTAATAGTCTACACCATTCGAACCGTAATCATTTTCAGGTTCTTGCAGCCACAAATCATGCTAACCCAACTAAGACCGTTACGGCTTCCAATTTCCTCCGGGGTTATACATGGGAAGACGTTAGTGGATATGATGATGTGAACACGGAGAAGTGGTATCCTCAGGGAATCACTACCTCAGCTGATGCTCTCGACACCGGGGTTTATGAAAATAAAAAAGTAATTCTCATTGATTGGTATGACAAAACGGGGTCGGGGAAAGGTGTTCGCGTGTCCTTCATTGACCGCACTGTGTCTGGTGCCGCGGCCTACCGTAACGCACTGTTAGTTGAACCGTACTCGGACGCCAATGGTAACCCCTCTTTCCGCGCTGTCAAGGTCCATGGTGGAGGGCTCATGTGGTATGGGAACACCTTGTTCTTGGTGGACACCAATAATGGTATCCGCACATTTGACCTGGATCATATCTACAAAGTTAGTGTCGGTGACGGGATCGGGCGCATTTCGAGCACAGTGTATGAGGCATTTAGCTATGCGTTTGTCGTTCCCCAGTCGCGTTCCTATAAAGCATCCACACTCGCTACTCCCATGCGTTGGTCGTTCATTTCCCTCGATCGGACAACTACACCCGACTCCATTGTGGTTGGGGAGTACGCGGCCAATAGTAGCGTCCCTGCACCACGCTTTGTGAGATTCGGAATCGACTTCACCACACGCCGTCTCTTCACTGGGAACGGAATAGCCACAGCTACTTGGGCATATCAACTTGATATCCTCCGCATGCAGGGCGCCACCTCCATTAACGGTCAATTCTTCATCTCCCGTAGCAATGGTGAAAGTGGCAGGGGGGACCTCATTACTTGGGTTCCGGGTAATGCGGCGAAGATATACGCTGGCGCCTTTACTCCAGGGTGCGAAGATGTATCGTATAATCACAACGCGGATGAGTTGTGGACGTTGACGGAACATCCGGGCCAGAGAACCTTCTTTGCGGTTAAGGCTGGGTCATTTGCCTAAGACCTTTGAAATGCGGAATCAGGAATAGTATCGTCACTTATTAATCATCTCATCTAAAAAATTACCAATATTTTCCTCGACTTTTTACATTCAACGGACACAAGCTGTAAAAGGAAAATCCAGGTATGAGCACAAAATTTTCCCACTTTTTTCTTTACCATTGAATGTTTTGCGTTCTACTCAATTTCCTTGAACAATTTAATATCTGATCTGTATTATCATCCTTAATAACATTTTCCCCCTCTGACTCTACGAGCATCCGGCCATCGTTGAAATAGTTTCTGATCACCTAAATTTGGTCCGCCGCTTCAATGATTAATATTGGTATTCTGGTCTTAATATCCACAAACTTTCCTTCACGGATTCGTATTTCGCATCTGCCAATGGAAATTTTTACCTAAACATACACCTTCCTGCCACCTCCTTCATCCGCTGGATCATGGCACTTACCATTCAATCGCGCGGTTTACAAGCCAAGACTGCCATGGAGCTACCTTAAAAAAGTTAACTCGAAGACACCCTTTAGATGGGATTACACTTTATGACGTTTAGGTTGGATTTCACAAATTCGTCCATCTTGAGAATGTGTGGTTGGTGTACTTAGTGGAAATTGAACACCAAGTGAATGGGAATGAACCTGTAGCATTCGGGGCTGTTGGTGCGTTCTGTTCACATTTGTTGCAGGGCGCGGTTTTTAGACCTTTTTTTTCGCGACTTATATATAGCCGTTTTGTGTGTTACAGTCTAGAGTTTTTCATGTCAAGGCTTCGTCATTTCCCCCGCAGCATCCCAGCTAGCAATCTTGCGCCTTTATCTGTCCTTCCTAGCCTACAGGAAGACATATTACTCATGTACAAATCATCTTCTCAGAACTCTCACCCTCCACTAAGCAAAAAGAAAAGGTGTCAGATTACTTCGACCAATATACAAGACTTGTCATAGTCGAAACATCGTAACTTCCATATGACAGAATACCATCCCGACGCCACCCCATGTAATGCTCCTGTTTACGTGCTGCGAGTGCCATACTGTATATGAGCATTGGCCCAGCAAAAGGTCAATTTGCTTCTGCGTCTCCGTTGTGTCTTTCTTAAACCTATCTCAAGATTTCTGTGTCAACGTCTTTAGCACATTACTGTTCTAGAACATCTCATGATACCCGGAACAATGCCTCTCAATGCTCACGTCCACCCGTGGAACCAAACCCTTAATCTGTGTCCTCGAAATCTGTTCATGTGCCCAGCATCATTGCTTTCCACTTTGATAACCCAGCTCATCATCCATGTCGTTTTCCATTTCACCAGGATATCCGAGCACTCATTTCCATTTAAAGGGCCCCAACGCCTAACGAATCATATTGGTTCCAATTTACGCGTCGGCTTCTGAGAAGTTTGCGAATCTCATTTGTACCCGAACCCTAGTGCCTGCGCATTTCTTGGAGTAGCCAGGGAAAGTCAATCTTAATGGCCAGCGTAGAAGAGATCTTGCATATGTGGTATCGAGGGGCGATGATCTGGTTTCCACCCGTAACACGATGACGCTGTAATTTCCATCAAGCCCCACTCATTTCTCCTACAAGCGGTGGTTTGCGGCTTCGAAGCCATGGGTCAGTAGCATATGACGGCTGATTTGGGCACAAACGTATCTGGGTTGGAAAGCCCATGGTTCACTCAACGCCCATCCCTGCACACTGTTGAACATTGATCATCAAGTCCTTTAGAATTTGAGGAAGTTTTGTGGTTCAACCATCAACAAATCCAATACGCGATTGGTCTCTTAGTCCGAACTTTTTCCTATGCTCTCCTTTACTTGTAAAAGTGGGCTATTCCCTCACAGTTTGTCGGGGAGTTCTCAAAACAGCCGTGTAAAATGATTCGGACGGGTCTTGTGAGTAACACTACCATGCATTGCCGTGTTACCCTGTGCGATTTGACGCACGTCGGGCAGGGAATTTGGGGCTATTAGAAAAGAGAAGCTTCACAAGAACAGGTGTATCTAGCCGCTTTCCTAGACGCCGTGATAATGATCTTCTCCCTGACCATAACTTCATTCCACCATCAATAATCTTCCCTTATGGTGCCGTTTTGCCAATTCGAAAACCATTTCTTATTTCTACCGAAATTTGCTATATATAAACTTCACGGTACGCTTCCCTGGTCACATTTCAACATAATTCATTGCCATGGGCTTTAAGAAAATTTCTGTCTTCACTCTTCTACTCTCCAGCTTCGCATCAGCAGCACAACTCGACGCGAGCCAATTCAAGCTTACGGAAAGTGGGTATAACGCCAATATTGCAAAATTGGATGCTATCCTCCCCATTGTTACCGTCTCAGGGGTATGTGATCCATCCCATTGAACCAATCACTTTGTCTAGACATTCACTTGTATTCAGGTTCTGGCAGCCACAAACCATGCGAACCCTACCAAAACAGTAGCTGCATCTAATTTCTTACGGGGATATACCTGGGAGGATGTCACCGGATATGATGACGTCAATACAGAGAAGTGGTATCCCCAAGGCATCACTACCTCAGCCGATGCCCTAGATACGGGGATCTACGAAAATAAGAAAGTAATTCTCATTGATTGGTATGATAATACCGGTCTGGGCAAAGGCGTTCGTGTGTCCTTCATTGACCGCACTGCATCTGGGGCCGCGGCCTACCGAAACGCACTACTAGTCGAGCCATTCGCGGACGCCAGTGGAAATCCATCCTTCCGTGCTGTCAAAGTACATGGTGGAGGTCTCATGTGGTACGGAAACAGCCTATTTTTAGTGGATACCAACAATGGTATCCGCGTCTTTGACCTAGATCATATCTACAAAGTCAGTATCGGCGAGGGCATTGGGCGCATCTCGAGCACAGTTTACGAAGCTTTCAGCTATGCTTTCGTCATTCCACAGTCACGCTCCTACAAGGCATCCGCGCTCGCGGCTCCCATGCGTTGGTCGTTCATCTCCCTCGACCGCACGACGACACCCGATTCCATTGTTGTTGGAGAGTATGCTGCAGACGGCACCGTTCCAGCACCCCGATTTGTGCGGTTCAGTATCGACTACACCACACGTCGTCTCTTCACTACCAGTGCTGTAGCCACCGCAACTTGGGCCTACCAAGTCGACATTCTCCGCATGCAAGGTGCAACTTCAATCAACGGCAAATTTTTCATTTCTCGAAGTAATGGGTCAGGCACTAAGGGTGATCTTATCACCTGGGTACCAGGAAACACGGCAAAGATTTACACTGGAGCTTTTACACCAGGCTGTGAAGATTTGTCGTACAACCACAACGCGGATGAACTGTGGACACTGACAGAGCACCCTGGTCATAGAACATTCTTTGCGGTCAAGGCTGCATCCTTTGCCTAGGGTGGATATGTTCAGAGTTTGTGGAGGAAATCCTGAGAAGTGACACTGTATCAAAAGGAGGGGCTGTTAATTGAGCTTGCGTTCCATTAAACAAAGCTTCTGTCTGCGGTACCAAAATAGGAAGGAATTCTGCATGCTGAGAATCATAAGAACGTCCTTGCCTGCCCAGTAGCCAGCTGATAAATTGTCAATACCTAAGGGTGATTGGATGCAGACTGAAAATACACCCTAAACTTGCATAGCCTCATTCAAAATACTTCAATCTCAGAACTGCCCTCCTGAAATAAATGATCTTCGATACTAAAATGCACCAGCATTTACCAACTTTGATTCAAGAGCAGCCCATCACAAGCCTTTATTAACTTCTTTTATGCCTTCTTATTCAGAACATGTTTCAATCCACCAACCCAATATTTCACACTGAGGCTCAGTGGGAGCATAACTGTCAATGTGAAATACAATTGTATCTTTCAACTGGTTTGAGTGGGCCATTGAATGCACGGCAGGTCCGAGTTCAGTTTCTTTTTTTTATATGATTCTACATATCCACCTTTTTATATATCTATTACTATACCTATTCCTACCAAATGCCATTAACATACACCACATACAATTAATTTACCAAAATAGTTCTAGACTATAGTAAGGGTTGCCAAGAATGATTAGGGTACTTGAGATAAGTTTGCTTGGTTGCAGCTCAGTGCACAGCATCGGATCAAAAGGAAATTCAGAGTGCTGAGAAGATTTGATGGGAATTCAAATTCCGACTGGCAATCACCGCAACGTTGGCGGTCAAAAAATCCAAGGTCGGCATTTCTGGATATACCGAGTTCTCATAACTTCGAACTCGGAATTCTTGTGAAGGCTTACGACAATATCCCTAGTGGCAGCTACAGTTATTGTTACATCAGGAAAAACACCTTTGGCT
>MU150271.1:74473-97179 GCA_015584075.1 Collybia nuda
GGCTGTTAGGTCTTATCCTCTAGATCAGGATCTAATCAATTGGTTCGATGAGACTGTCGACAATAAGTCTGATGTCTATAGACTTCCTGATATAAAGGACGAGTCTGTCTTCGGGATCTGAGATGCACTACCCCCTTCTAAGGCGAGTAGGATCGAGCTGAGCGTCGAGTTGTAGAGAATAAGGTATATTCAGCTAGGTCAAGCTGAGGACTATCTACTACATTATGGGGTATATATACAAGGCTCAAAGAAGCATGATGAGTAATGCTTCAAAGAGGGATAAGCGCTATTGGTAAGTATAAATATGGCGCTGAGTAACAATGTGAAATGTGAGTGTAATAATAGAGTTGATGAGAACAAAATGGGGGATAAGGAGATATGGGAAGAAGAGATAGTCTGAAGGTTGGACTATGCAAGATACAATGGTAAGTAAAGATGGGAAGATAAGGAAAGGTATAGTCCGAAGAGAGAAACTGTAACACATACTTTGTTGCCAACACAGTATCCTAGATCCTATCAAGGCACTGCAAAGACATCTAGTGGTAAACTCTAGTTTACCTGGTGATGCACTCTGTGAATACTGGAACAAAAGCAGAACATGTATAGCTCTTACTCAACAAATTTCCTCTCATGCTGCAATGACATTTGGGCAAGTTACCATCTATCTCCTTCAACTGGTCATGAGTTTTGTATTGGGGGTACAACCTACTTCTTATTAGCCAGAATCCTTCCAGATGTGGTTAAGATGTTAGGGAGATGATCTTCAGATTCCTTTCTTTGTTACTGGAGGTCTGTTGCAGCATTCTGAGTTCAAAGTTATGAGAACTCGGTATATCCAGAAATGCCGACCTTGGATTTTTTGACAGCCAACATTGCGGTGATTGCCAGTCGGAATTTGAATTCCCATCAAATCTTCTCAGCACTCTGAATTTCCTTTTTGATCCAATGCTGAGCACTGAGCCACAATCATGGCACACCCAAGCCAACTTATCTCAAGTACCCTAATCATCCTTGGCAACCCTTACCATAGTCTAGAACTATTTGGTAAATTAATTGTATGTGGTGTATATTAATGGCATTTGATAGGAATAGGTATAGTAATAGATATATAAAAAGGTGGATATGTAGAATCATATAAAAAAAAGAAACTGAACTCGGACCTTCCATGCATGCAATGACCCACTCAAACCAGTTAGGTACCTTGTATGCATACCCCTTACACTTCCTGTACTGTAGTATTAGATTGATCCTTCCACAGGCTTTGTTCCATCTGGGTGGTTGGTTGCTGATTCACAAGCCCTCAACACACCTGTGGCTTGGTCTTTGGGTGGTCTCCTGCCTGTTCACACCAACACCACCAGGTGCATCTGCATGTCATTCTACATATTTAAGAAACACAGCACAGTGCACAAAAACATTGAATTCAAGCAAGGTGATGAAAAGGGCTTGTTGACAAACTAAGAAACAAGTCACAAGAAATGTCACGTGACTCTTTCGCAACCAAAATTGGCAGGGTCAAAACCCGCTACTAAAGTAGCGGGAATATCCCACTTTTTCAAAAAGATCTTGGATCATAAATCTTTCACTGTACATCCTATACAAGTGGAATTCAAGAAAACAAAGTCTTATAACACCATATTAACCAGACCCAGAGGATTGGCAACAATGGCATCACGCGACCGCCGATGAACAAAAAGAGCCGATGTACCCACTTTTGATAGGTGAGTGCTTGAGGCTCTATGGGCCCGGGAAGTACACATTAGTGTTGATGTGACGTGTAATTATCCTCATAAATAGGATTATAGTGCGTTTTTCCATTCCGTGAATCTTTGCTAAGGCCGCGACTCTGACTCACTTGTTTTCTCAATTGTCAATTTGGTCATCCCAATCTCTACGCTGTGGACTAGCATATCTCTCATGACTGCAGATTCTACCCTGGATGCCAAGCAATAGGCTAATTCCAATATGTCTGCACCCGAATAAATTCATGTCGTTACCAGTCTAAGCCGAATAATAATGCCATGTGTTAAAAAACTATATATCATAACCCCCTTGACCCGCTTCCTCGACTCGTGTACCAATGTCGACTGGCATAGAGGAATCACTGTTAAACTGCCCACTTTACTAGTCAACTCAAACGACATAGTACTCGTCAAGATAGTTCAATCAGTTTTTGACAAGCTCTGAATCATCTCTCAAGCTCAAAAGGAAATCATCTGTATGACAACATTGCTGTGACCAAACCCCTTCCCCAGGTCCTCGATTAATCAATGGATATCGATGTTGTCCCATATACTCAAGTCCAATGGGAACGCAATTGCCAGCGTAAATTCAAATATTGTATCTTGCCATATTGGTGCCCTAACAAATTCCAAAGTAGCTGCTGCTGTTCTCATAGTTTATGAATATTGTAAGCCTGTCGAAGGTGTTCCTTAGCGGTTCTCTGATTTATCTATCATCCTAGTGATCCATTTTGGCGACGAGGTAAGCTCGAAGCTCTCAGTTGATTCTGTACTGATTTTCCTGTAGATCAATTATTTCTGGGTATGGTGAAGAACTTTATAGAACTTGATACCACACCTTATATCTCTTATGTCAGAAACAGCGCTGGAGTCTTGTTAAGGTTCTCTTTCTATGGGTACGTAGACACGCTATTATTTCTTTTTTGTCACTAAAGGGGGTTTATATAGAGCCGATACTACAGTACAGTCTATAATATGTACGTGTTTTGGATCTTTTGTCACCATCTCGTTCTACTAATCAATGTAAAAAAAAAATATAATAGTGGAAACGCAGTAGGTATGTCCGAGGTCGTCCGTTCAGTGACCCCTTCTGAAGGTAGTGCTTTTGCAGTCTTTCTACAAAGTCAAGTGACACAAGATGTAAGACCCTTTACTTTTAGGGGACTCAGCTTCTATTAACACCATTTTCAATTTTCAAAGTTGTGCGTACCAATCATCATGGAGGTTGTGCACTCTGAAAGTTGGCTCCGTCGCTATCTATAGTTGTGCGGCTCTCCTTCAGTTCTAAATCATGATGTATTCACTAGTCCCCAGGCAGAAAATATTTCTATTGGCAGAATTTTGGTGCCGCAATACAATACCTCACAACACAAGGCATGTCCTTATTTCCCTTTCAAATTTTCACTTCCCTCACATTATAAACCCACAGTAGTACTACAACTACGGCTCTACGCTATGTACGACCAAAGTAGAAAACTATTAGCTTTTTTCATTACTTTAACTGTATGTGAAATCGTTGTGATGGGCACGCTGTTTGGTCTGGGCCGAAATGGTCTTGTGGGCGAGTTCTTAATTATTCTTATCATGGGATGCTACTAACTCTCAACTAGCAACCAATAACCCACTCTCGGGGCTGTATATCTGTGCAGACGCCGATCCACCCGATGAACATTGGATCGCGTATGCTCCAACCGCGGTCCTCATTATCGAGACGATATTCCTCGTGTTGGCCCTCAACAAAGCCTGGGAGGGTTACAGGGACAGTGCTCGGGGAAAGATAATTCCACGGCTCACAAACGAATCTATCTTTTATTTCGTTCCGTATGTCGCTAGATATGTCGCGTTGGTTGACCATGTTTCTAATACTCCGATAGGATCTTTTTTATTCACCTTGGAAACCAAATAATCTGGATGGTGAACAAGGTACCGGCCCCCAATGTTTTTTTCCCTTATTTGATTCACCCGCATATAGATCACTATAAATGAGCTCGTCACGGGATTTTCATTTGCGGTCCCAGCCATCCTCGTAAACCGCTTACTCATTTCGATCAGAACATACAATCCACAACCCAATTATCTCACCGGCTCCGTTCAAACTCAAGAAACGATCAGGTTTCGCAGACTTCCCAATATAAGGCGCCGCAACTCCACTTTTAGCGACACCGCTTTACAGGACGGGGCTGAGGTGACATCCTTTGGAGAGGAGATGGAAGGTTTGAGGGTAAACGGTCCATAACCCAGGACTTGATGCATTCACCCCTTGTCTCATGGTTAACATGAGCACAGGTACAAAATGTTATCTGCTATCAGGACGCTAATCACTGCATTCATCAAAAACTTCTCTCCCACACTTCCCATAACCACGAATCACCCCTCGTTGTAAGAATATTTGCAATAGACTCAATTTGTAATTACAGTTTATATCGCGGTTTACCCTGCCCTACTCCGGTCTCTCACCATTTCGCTCGTGGAATTCGGCATCGTCAAAAGAATTCAGGGAATATGTATCATCCAGAAAGCAAACCCCATATATAGCTGGTGGGGTGGCATATATTGATGGAGATCATTTCCATAGCAATTGTTACGGAGCTTTGACTACAATGCAATGTTTTAGAGATATTATCACTTATCTGCTAGTGAGGAGCTCATGTTTGGTTTAGAATTAGAAGCGATATGTGTCAAACGGCAACTTAACAAAAACACCGAAGACAAGAACCAAAGAATCACCAGCTCGGGGGGCCTTATATGTCAAAAATTTGACGTTAAAGTTCGACACTTGAAGATACGCCGGTATCTATTTATAGTTTACTTCTACGATGATATTTCAGGAACTGGTGAGATAACAGCAACACTTGCAATATCTTCTTGTTCCTCTTTCATTTTATCCTCTTTCTCCGGTTCGTTGTGCAACGTAACGTCGTCCGAACTGTCAGCTTCCCTTTTACGACCTACAATGCCGATACCCCTAAGTCCTAAAAGGCCAATAGTGATACTTATTATTGCCGCGCCAAACAGGGTCCAGCCAGCAGCGCGAAAGCCGATCATAAGAGCCTCGGGTGAAGTGGACGACAACGGGGGATGGTGTGTGGAATATTTTTGTGAGACGCTCGTCGCGATCGCGGAGGTTATTGCGATTCCAAGTGATGTTCCCAGCTATGATACGAAGTTCCGGTTAGCTTACCTTTGAGAGAATCCATGGCAGGACTCACACGCGTGGCAACATTGAAGATACCTCCTGCGAGTGATTGGGACTTTTCGTCAAAGGCGGAAGATATTTGGAGTGTCCCCACAGGGTATACGACATCAGCACCAACTACAAGGGAATATATTTGGTTGACGTCCCATGGCCTGATGAGAAAGTTACGAACCGACGAGTATCATAACCCAGAACGACATGACCCAATAAGAGACATGAATGTCGATAAGCGCAAAAATGATCGGTGCAACCTGATAAGAATGATTGTGAATAGAAAATACGGCTGTGTGAGGAAAATTTACGCACGACATTTCCGATTAGTCCGGAAACCATGAGTGGTTGACCCGGGACGCGGTTCATCAACCATCCACCGATCACATTCGTACAGATTCCAGATATAACCATTGGAATGAACCGGATTGAGGTTGCGAGTGGGCCGAGTAGAAGAACTTGTTGATAACTGTAGGTATGAGTTAAACCACTGATTAAGGTAGCGGGCACTTAATCCATACTAGAGTGTAGAGAAATAAATCAGTGTATTGAAACTCCACCTAGTGTGTTAATGTCAGAAGAATTCCTGCACCATCAATGAAACGACCCTACCAAGCGAAAAAAACCATCATGATCACAGGGGTCATCCTTGCTCCTGGTTGGCTCCACATGCTCGGGGGCATCAGCACAGAGAAGTCTTTCTGTTCCCTCCATCGTTCATAGTACCAGAACACAAGAAGGATGGCAACCGAGGCACACAAGGTGGCGATGATGTGCGGCGATGCCCATCCATGCGGAGCTGAGGCAGAATCACTATGGTTGTCGGTTAGCATCCAACACCGAGTAAGGCACAGAGGTCCGGACTGACGCAAGGCTGAATGTGAGGAGACCGATGCCCACGGTACTGAGAAGGGCACCACCCCAGTCCAAACCCTTTGTGTAGCGGCGATGAGACTCGTCCTTGGAAATCACAAACCATCCCAATAATACAAAAAGTGACCCGAGTGCCGCTTGAACGTAAAAGATACCACGCCATGTCGCACGACTTTGTACAATGAAACCGCCTAGGTGTTCGATCAACAGTGCGATTGTGAAAATGACAAGCCCACGTACCTAAGACAAGCCCAAGAATGAAACCTATTGGTTGCCCCGCACCTAAAACCCCAAAAGCCTTGTTTCGTGAAGGACCAGGAGGAAAATGGGCGACAAATAAGCCGATTCCAGATGGAGTGTTTGCAGCCGCACCAAGACCTTGGAGGGCTATGAAGATTATAAAAGTTTCTTCGTTAGGTGCAAAAGCAGCGCCGAGACTCCTGTAACTGTAGTTAGAAAGGAAAGGAAAACACTGAAGTAATATACTTGCCAAGCAGCGAACCAGGCTGAGCCTAACAAGAACATGATACGTCCACCGACGATATCCCCGACTCGGCCAAAGAAGAGAAGCATACATCCATAGGATAAGCTTTATGGAAGAACCAAAAAGTGGTTAAGCATTGAAATGCTATCGAACTAAAAAGAAAAATGCGCACGAATATACGTTGATCGGCCACTGTAGGTCGGCCTGGGTAGAAGTTAGGGGTAGGTATATCAGTGGCTACACGATGGCTTGCCTGTTTAAAATCCAAATCTTTCCCAAGAGTAGGCAGTGCAACCGTCAAAGCACCAGAGAGAAAAATCTGTACATAACCTCAATCAGCCCGCGTCCAATAGTACCGAGCCATTACAAAGTTTGTCCCAGAACTTACGTTTAAAGTAGTGATACCGGACACCGCGATAACTACGAAAACATCTTTCAAACCCAAGAATCCAGGCATGGTGTAAAATCGACCAATGGATGATCAAAAGTAGAGGACCAAGAGTAGAGAACCGGGACCTTGATCCTGTCGGCCTCCTACGGCATAAGTACATTCTTACCTACACTGCCTATGCGATTGATATATATATATAGAAAGGTTGGGGCATTAATCCTTTTGAAACGCGTGGCTCTCTCCTATCCTGGAACGCTTGATAAAATAAGTCGTCGGGTAATGGCTTGTCATATAACCGCAGTAGCCACGGGATCCAGATTATACGCTTTTGTCGACAAATCCGTTCCAATTTTGCAGCATGGATGAGATTCCGCCGAGCTATGCGAGAGTTGGAGTTGATGTGACCGGTTGTTCAAGTTGAGGTGTTCAGTGGTGGATTTGTTGCTGTGTATATGAACGTGGGTAGCTTCATTGTTCACAAAAGTAGATCACAAGGTATTGCCGCTCGAGTACATGCTGGACGTAATGAGGATGTCTGAAAGGTGAATATTTGGAGACCTCTCTGAGGATCAGTCTCCAATATCCAAACTCCAAAGCGGCTTAAGTTTCTTCATGATCCAGATTCATCAGTATTTTTGACTCTTGATTGCTTTCCGCGACTCTCATAAAGATTTCTGCTACATGTGATCTTGAATTGTGATATGGGTAAAGGACCATGAAAAAGTGACATAATATCGATGGAATTGAGTGTCGTAGTAGTAGATTGTTCAAAGCATGATGATGTGGCAGTTGGGACCATGAGTCCGGATACTACCGTGGGCCACTAAATATATTAATGCTGTCACTCAGCCCCGCCATGCCTCCGACCTCCGACCTCGTCTCTTCCTCGTTTTTTGAGCTATATCTTTATATACCTACTGCCGGCAAAGATGACTTCCCGATGTCAAGAAATCAGCGCTCAGCTCCTACAATGGAATCGTGATCTGCACCAAACAAGCAGTTCTTCAGCAGTTCTTCTGTACTATCTTCCACTCAGTTCAAGCTTCACGAGATAGGACAAAGCCACTGCCATAACGATTAACATTTACAAAGGTTACATTGCAAGATTCCATAGCTCCCACTGATAACAATAACTCTATGGGGTAGATCCTGGGTTTATTCTTACTGAAGAGCTCATAAAGTTATCCGACGTCAAGCTCTGGATTCCAAGCCGACAGCAACCTTCACTCTCTGTGCGCTGTTTCCAAAATCAATATTGGCTGACAGCACAAGGGAGCTTGATGGTGCTCAGCGGCTGTTTATAGGTTTGGTAAAATCTAATTATTTCCCTGTCATCTCCAACCCACTGCCATATCTTTTACCGAGGTCAGTGAAAAACTTTAAATATGTGAAAGTGGGCAATCGTTGATAAGTATATCTAAGGTTTTGTGATTGTCCTTATACGGGTTCAAGGGGTCTTGATAGAATAAAACGTGGCGGTATACACTTTCTTGGTTCCAACTTTCCAAATTTCAGGATGCCCGTTTATCTTATCAGTGATCATCGGGACAAGAATAGGTAAGGTGAAGTACTTTTAGGCTTTAAAGAGTGACCGGGTATGTTTACGGGGCACATGTAAAATGCATGGATTTCATTTATGCCAATCTCGACCGTTGTCAGTCTTAGATCGATCAGGACTCTACTGCTGGAATCAGATATATTGGGCCCAAAGCTGCTATCGCTTCTATTATCATCAAAAATGCCCCAGGATAACAGTTATGCGATTCCTTACTCACCTTCTAGCCTCTATTCTCCTCGCACATCCACTGGCAAACTTACAAGTGTTCAAAAATTATTGAATCACGGTATTCGTTACATTCGAGTCCAACTTGTGGACCCAACCAATAATGTGCGGTATCGTGTTATCCCTATCTCTCAATTCGAACGCATGTTCGAAGGACCACGGCCTAGCATAACGATTTTCAAAGGTGTGCTAGGAATGGCCTTCTTGGGACTTGCACCTGGTTTTATTCCAGATGGCGAATACCTTTATGTTCCCGATCTCTCGACTCTGAAATATCTACCTTACAAAAATGCTCACGCAAGCGTCCTTGGCTGGTTTCAAGAGAAAATCCCATACAGAGGTGCCGATGAGCAATTGACAACAAAGGTAGAATCTTGTCCTCGAACTCTTCTTCAGAGTGTTGTAGAGTGGGTATTGATAGGTGTCTTTGCACCTTTATGTTCCTAACTCATGCTTGTTACATTTAGACGCGCAAAAGAAACGTCTGGGGTCGAGTTTCTTGTTGGGTTTGAAACCGAGTTCATCCTTCTCAATTCGACAGATCCTATAACTGCCATCCACCATAATCATGCATATTCCAACTCACTCGCATTGCCCACTGGTTCCGTTGCTGAAATTGTGCTCGAAGAAATAGCAGACATGTTACAATTATCAGGAGTTGAGCTCCTGATGTATCATCCTGAAGCATCATATGGACAGGTATGTACTCGTCTTAAGGTAGCATCAATTCTAAATGTTATAACCATAGTACGAAATCGTCACTGGCCCTTTACCACCCCTCAAAGCTGTTGACGCACTTGTCCACACTCGTGAAACCATCTACAACATCGCCAGCAAGCATGGCCTTCGCGCGACGCTTGCACCAAGAGTCTTCAAGAACAGTTGTGAGCACCATTTATTACATCTTTCATCACCCATTTTAATCTTCGGCTCAAGGTGGGAGCGCAACCCATGCCCACATCTCCGTGCACTCTACCAAGCCTTCTCTATCATGTCCGTCCCCAAACGAACCAAATCTTACAGAAGCCCAAGCATCCTTTCTCTCGGGGCTGCTCGCAGAGCTCCCGGCCGTCTCAGCCCTAACGCTGCCCCTCCCTGCGTCGTACTCGCGCGTAGTAGATGGCGTATGGTCCGGAGGCACGTACGTTTGCTGGGGGAGCGAAAACCGCGAGGTCCCTATCCGCCTGTGCAACCCGACCGAACCAGCGTCGCGCAACTTTGAGTTCAAGATGCTGGATGGGACTGCAAACCCGTACTATGCATTGGCTGCGATTTTGGGTGCGGGGTCTGCGGGCGTAAAGGAAGAGCGGCCTCTGCAGATGAAGGACTGCTCCGGGCTGAGCGCAGCTGAAAGGGGTGAGGAAGGAAGAAAGGCCTTAGGGATCACGCAGAGGATGCCGTTGAACTGGGAAGAGGCAAGGAAGAGCTTGAGAGAGAGCGATGTTGTAAAGGCGGCGCTTGGAGAGGAAGTGGTGGATGCGTATTTGAGGGTTAATCAGGTGTGTTTCAATTGTAATTTCTTGATGGGTGCTTAATAGTCGTATGTAGTTCATGGCAAAATCGTTGGATGCTCCCTACGACGAACATGCGAAAATGAAACTTTTGGTGGAAAACTATTGAAATGATACCGATATAGGCCGATGCTCCCCTCCTATGGTCTGTAATTGGAGCCATTTGGAGACCTCTCCAGCGTCCCCCCGAGTAAGGTTCAGTATATAGCTTGTACTCAAGTTTGGCTTTGCATGATTTTGCATGTCTCGTAAAAAGTCTTATTAGAACTAGAGTCTTATGGTCATTGCCTCCTTTTAAGCTAGGGTCTTCCACACACTCTCAGCCACCTCCATCATCTTCTCGTTCCACTGGGCGCCTCCATTACCGTCCTTCTTTTGGACCTCACTTGAAACCAAAGAAAACGGAATCCCCGCATCTCCATTAGTACTCACGCTTGGTACAAGGGGTAATTCAGCGAGAATATCGACGCCCAGCCGTTTCGCTGTTGCCCGGAAACCATCCGGCGCTCCGAAAAGATAATGAGGGGTTGTACACGATGGGCAAATGAAGTGGGATTCATTCAAGACAATCCCGGTTATCTAGAAAGATTTATGAGGGGAAATACGGGGAACAATATATGAAACTCGCTTACCGGAACGGCAACTTTACGAAGCATGGCAATACCCTTTCGCACATCCGAGAGCGCGACATCTTGCGGGGTGGACACGATCAAGGCGCCTACTCGCCAATGCGGATTAGCGGCTATGACGAACCTAAACCACTGCACTCACCATCAACTTTAACGAGCTGAGCGAGCGTGAGTGGTACATCGCCTGTGCCTGGGGGCATATCGATGACCAACACGTCGATTCCAGGCCCGCCTGGGCTTGCTCTCCAATCAACATCGAAAAGCAGTTGCTGGACCGCTTTTTGAACCATGAGACCACGCCAGACGATTGGTGTGTCGTTTTGTGCATCTGGATCGTCGGGTGTTTTAGGGAGGAGGTATCCCATAGACATTGAGGGCAGCCCGTGGTTGATGAGCGGGCGCAAAGCATTCTCTGCACACATCGGTGAATGGTTGTGAAGATATATGTGGTCACACACTTTCTGTTAAACTGGGTTCCCCACTATTTTGGAGGCCAACAAGGGTGGGTACTGAAGGGCCAAATATGTCGAGATCAAGGATCCCGACGCGTAGGCGCCCGGAACCATCGGTTTTTTTGAGATGGGAAAGACTAAACGCGAGATTTACTTTTGAAGTGTTAGGCGCGTTTTTACATTAAGTGGGGACTGACACACCAGCAATGGTACTTTTCCCGACGCCGCCCTTTCCACTGGCTACCGCTATAACCTTGCCCACATTCGGAATAGGTCGCTTGTCGATTGCCCCACCCTTTCGCGGCATCGTAGGAGGCGCCCCTTTTCGCGGAAGTCCCTGAAAATTGTTAGTCTTTGAGCATATAGATGAAAAAAAGTCTTAATCTACCAGAGGGTTTTCATGTTGTGCGACCGAGAAAACGCTGAAGAGACGATAGGAAGGGCACTTTGAGATTGGACGGGCAAGCCATGGACGCAGATGATGAGAAAACATACAGAAAATAGTTGGAGGTCTAGACTCTGAGACAACCGTAATTTGAGTCTGGAGGCTTTGAAGAACATGCGAATAAATATAATGCACAAATGGATTTGCGCGGCTTCAAAATGGTCAAATCATGTGACGAGCCAGCAACCACTGACTCGACCGCACCTCTGAACTTAAAACTTGAACTTCTTGCTAACTCACAAAGAATATTTTCTTGCTATGGTGTAAAGAGTGCGGTAATTACATTGGCGTTGCATCGTGTGCAGTTGTCGCCAGGAATGTTCGGTCCTCAAGCCAAGCCCATCTACATCGGTGTTGGTTGATGTTCAACCTCCCAGGTTATTGTGATATGACCCGAATACTACGCGACATAGGGTTATCTTCAACTCAGGTTCCTCCTTGTCTTGGCGGGGGCGCAGGGTTGTGAGAGATGATATATGTTGGGGTTGAGGACAGTGAGTGCTATAGACGCCCGTAGGTGTCGGAGGTTACGAGGGGAAAAGACGCAAGATTTACTTCGAAAGTCACTAAGGGGATATGCGGCGGATAAGTCAATTGAATTGTTCCTGAAAAATAGGTGACCAAGTGTGACCGATCGCGACGTTATTGGCTCCGAGGATGCATGGCTCTTGAGTCCGAAAGGGTTTCTTCATCCTTTCCATTTCCTCGAGCCTCTGAAAAAGCTCTAACATTCTCCGAACTCTTTCGTTTAAAACCCTGGATCTAGATTTTATGTATGGCATCACTGAATGAAGGTCATCCGCTCTTCTCCGCATACCGTCCTTCGCCGCTGACACTCCTTATTCCCCATCTCGCCATAGTTTCATCAAACAAATTTTCCTGAATGCTTCTCACAGCGATCACGGAAACTTTAGCATATGGACCTTACGGCATTCTATCATATTGACTTTTTTGGGTGTCTGGTGTGTTATAAGGTGCGTTTGTGTTCCTCTGTACGGTTATTTTCCTTTCCGTTTTCCTAATGGCCCTTTGTAGCCAATTGCTAGCAGTGTTATGCTTACTGCTAGTCTCTATTCAACTACAAGCTGCACTTGTTGATTTGACACATGCAAATCGTCGAGGTCCTGTGTATGGATTACCTGGTGTGTCCGTTTTCATTCTGGACTCTTCTATTCGAGTTTACATATAAATTTTAAAGATTGGTCCAAGGCTGGTTTCGAAGGCGGGAATGCCTTGCCTACTGACGCGAAAGTTGGTTTTACATTGACCGCGGCTCAATTGGCTTCTCAATACGGCGTTCATGCCAACGACGGGTTTGCCAGCTTCTCGTTGAATTTTTTACATATTAACTCCTTATTAATATCCAGACAAGATGACACTGCAGGTCTTCAATCCGCGATTACTGCAATGGCATCTCAGTCCGTCGGGGATGGAATGTATAGACTTATCCAACTTCCTGCTGGTATGGGTTCCCCTCCATTTTTCGTTCATAAAGTTTCTGAACAAGCGCAGGTACTATCAATTTGTCCTACATGATCTACGTAGACACCAGTTATCTCATAATTCGAGGGGCCGGATCCAACCCTAGTACAGGAACTCAAATTGTTTTCGTCCCGGACGCGGACACTCGCTATGACACGATTATCAACGATCGGGTGGGTTTTCATATCTCAAAAACGATGCGAAAGTTACCCATAACAGGCGGTTTCTATAGTGGGACTTAGACAACATGAAATATAGTTGGAACTACCGCGATGAAGAAGAACAGGTTCAAGTCACCGGCACGGCAGTTGGCGGATGGCTTTGGCCTGGCCGTAGTGTTTTCAGAATCGGAAGTAGTAAGGTTTCTGGGAAGTTCGCCCGCCCCCATGACGAGGCACCTAGAAACCGTAAAGAATTGTTCAAGGGCTCCGTTAATTACCATTGGCGATCGGATTGGAAGAAGCTCAAAGGTACATTCATATGGTGTTCTCTCCTCTCGCATCGAATAACAATGTACTTTAGGATGGATGGTATCGCAAGAACATTTGAAGGCCGGAACGATCGGTGGATCCGGTATCTTTGTGAATATCACCGAAACAAAATGGGTAACTACAGCAGATCAAGAATCGGATGATATCTGGATCGGTAAGTTTTGTCGGACCTCATTTTACTGATAAAACTCATCCAATTCTAGCCTCCCCCGTTAAGAAAAACGACTTTCTTCACTGGGGTGTTGAGGTGTGCCACCTGATTTATTTCGCCAAGTTCTGCGTCTGATGTTGCCTGTAGACCCCAGAATGGTTTGTAAACTCGTATATGTTCCAGGTATGTAGACGGTACTTTAAGGCGCTTGACGATCTGTTGATATCTTTTCGTAGGATTGGCGCATCCGAACAGGCGTTGAAGCTGACGGAGAGGGTCTTCTATGGCATCTTGATGCTCCCCTCCGCTTTGATGTTCACAAATCTTCGATTGGGGACGGTTCGGAGCCCCTAGAGGACGAAGAAATTTACGCTAAAGCCATGCCAATTGCTCATGTTGTTCATCACGTGGGAATCGAGGTACGCGCCTTGCGCGTGATCGCGTTTGGCTCAGAATTTCGAATGATGAACTTGGTATTCAGGACATATACATTACTCAACCCATTTCAGGTCTAAACCCTGTAGATGGTCAGTATTGACACTGTTCCTGCTAGTTCTAAAGCTCATTTTCGTGCAGCTCAACGGAATTATGGCAATATGGCACCGGAACAGGCAATGCACGGGATCGTGTTCCGTTTCGCGCGCGACTCTTGGGTCCAGCGTATACAGACATTCATGACCGGTTCTCATCCTGTTCGTGATTTTTCTCGTGACTCACTTTTTATCTATTATTTACTTGTTTAATGAAGATCGCCACAGAAGGCGCGAAAAATATTCAGATCCAAGACAACTACTTCGATGGTAAGTAACATCCTTCTGTCAGCACATTTTCGTTCTAACATTGTGCATTCCAGGTGCTTGGAATAAGGTTTGTATCTCCATTTTGATGTTTGAGATATGATTCAACTTGTTGTATACAGGGCAAAGGTGACACTCGCTCGTTTCGACTTAATCCGAAATTTTTCCAACACTATTTTAGGTGGAAATGGTTACCTCCGAGGCTCTCGCGTCTGGGATAGTCTGTATTACAATAATACACTGCGAAACCTTCGACATATCAGTATGTCTTCACTTTTATCTGAACTATCTCAATTAACCCCTGTTCCAGCGATGCAATGGTCGGCTATGGGGAATGTAGTGATATTGAACAACATGACGTGAGTCGTAGTATTCACTAGAAAAACCACCTTTTCACCTTAATACCTCTATCACAGTAATGATATGAATGTAAGTTCAAACGTTTGTCTTTGTTCCTCGAAACCTTAACTATGCCTCAGCTGCATGGAGGTTATGAGCAGCAGAACCTCTTCGAATTGAACTTCGCTAGCGTTCCATTTTCTCACCGATCTGGATCATGTCCCTCGTGCGGTGGTGAGTCTGGAGATCAAGAACGTGAGTTTTCTTACTTCTTCACCATGTTCCATATGTTGAGTTGATATATCTAGCTGGCACGTAAGTTTTTTTTTTTTTATGTATTGGTGGTATACATCTGACTGTGCGAAAGATGGTTCCCCATCTGGTGGTATGTTCTGCCACAGTTATCTTTGCAGACGATCATGTTCAATCTTGCAATAGGGCAGCTGGTGAGAAGGCCTCAAAGTGGTCGGGTGCTTCTGGTCCTCAGTAAGAGTTTCGTTCCGGCTTCTTGACCTCGGGGCCTGAACGGCGACTGCAGAAATGTCTTCTACCGCAACTATATGATCAAACAAATCACAGACGGCGCTGACTACTCTGATTACACTCCTGTGAGTTCTGAATAGTGATAACTAGTTATGATTACTCGCTTATGTATTACATTGGAAAAGTACTTTGCAAGGGATGGCAGCCGCTCGAGCAAGGTCTGGCAACTTGGTCTTGATGGCAGCAACAGCTTCACTGGGACGCGTTATGTACACTTGGGCACAGCTAACGGCATCCTGAAGGATTGGGTCTTCCAAGAACAAACTGATTGGTCCTTGGGTCCAAACACCGGTGGCAATTCCTTCATTAACGATCCCCATACATCGTGAGTTCTCCCTTTGCTCATAAACCAAGTCTAATGTGTTTATCACGACTATAGCCTATTCCTCAAGGATGTTTCTGCTGCCAAAGGCACAATTGTTGATTTCTCATCTATCAAGGGCAACGACTTCTGCAGAGGCGATGTTAAGCCATCGGTAATCGGCTACTATATGGGATCGTTAGTTTTTGCAGATCCTATTGATACGTCTTTTAACGTTGTCTAACCAGTGCTGCTGGGCGAACCACATGCCAGCCTTTCCCGCCCAGTGCCATTGATTCTACACGTTTCAATCACATTGTGGTATGCCTAATCTATCTGCTACTCAATGCGCCATTCATAATGGTATCTTCAGTTTGCATACGCAACACTCGGAGCCGATGGAACAGTCACTATTCCTGCAGATCAAGTCCAAGTTTTACAAGGAATCGCTGCCCTCAAAGCCGACGATGCTAATTTGAAGGTTTCGATAGCCAGTAAGTTTTCTAATCGTATCAATGCAAATGCTCACTTATATCTGTCAGTCGGCGGCTGGGGTCTCGGCGCCGATTCAGCCAATTTGAAAACAGTTGCCACCAACGGCACCTTTCGCAAGCGTGTTGGCACTACGGTGGCTGCTCTCCTCCGCACGTACGTTATTTTCACATTACATCCCTAAAGATCCCTGACATGCGCATAGGTACGGTATCGATGGGTTGAACATCGAATGGTGGTCAACCATTTCTGCTAGTCAATTTAAGTAAGATTACACAAGATCAAAAAAAATCGTGACCTAATGTACTACACAGTACCCTTATCAAAGACATCCTACTTGGATTCACTTCCGGACAGACACTCTCTATCTCAACTTCGCACGCGTTCTGGTCAACCTCTGGAATTAACGTGGTTGCTGCAGAAATTGGCCAAAATGTCGATTTTGCAAGCGTAATTTCTCACGATATTCCAGGAAATGTAAGGTTACAATGGAGAGAATATCTAGCCTGTACTAACGCTCCCAGGTTCTGCAAGGAATCAACGAAGAGTCCAGCTTCCAAGACGCCGTTGATCGCGCTCACAAGAATGGATTCCCTCGTGGGAAGTTGTCCATGGGTATTCCTTTCTATGCGAGGCGAGATTTTCCTGGTCATTGCTTTGCCTTTACACCTAACTAGTCTACAGGGCTCGAAAACTCTCTGACACAACATGTACTAGCGATAGTTGCGGCCTTGTTGCTGGGCTAGGTAGCACCTCTGAATGCATTACGTCTGGAGCCCTAGGTCAAGGCACTTACCCATATTTCAGCGTGGATCAATTCCAAACGGGTTCGAGTGACATGGATCTAGAGGCTGTCCAGGGAGAGCAGCCATTCACTTTTGACGAGGGCCGATATGTAACAAGTTTCGGGGATATACTGATATATGACACACCAAAAACATTGATCAGGAAGGCTCGGTCTGCTACACTTCTTTGTATGCACGGTTTGAGTGCATTTTCGATAGACCAGGTAAGACTTAACGCCAAGTTCAAGGAGCTGCGTTGACACACTCAGGATACGAGGGACTTTGACCTCACTAATGCATTGTGGAGTGCAGACGGTCTGGTACCCACCGCCGAGGAAATCGTTGCGACACTCGTTGGTGAACCGCTGACTCCGGAAGGCTACGTTAGTGAAATATTCTGGGTTTGTTTCTCTTACTTCGGTGGGCCCTCAGGGAATAACGGTTTTTATAGGAGGACATGAGCCTTCAGCTCATTGAGCATTACCCTAACTTGCCTCTGGTCACACTTTATCACGTCTTCTTACTTATCGCTGTGCGCGCCCTTGACGCTGTGGCCAACTCTCTCCGAGAATTCCTGTATTTCTCGGATTTCAATGAAGACTCTTTCAAATTGTACAAGGTTCGCGTTTCTAAACCTCAACTGGATTCTGTACTTATCTGGCGTAGAAATGGGAAACAAAGGCAATGAACTGGGCTCTTGCAAATGCCACTGCTGCAGGGAACGATTTCTGGCAATGTTCTGCTGATGGAAGCTCTTACCTACATGACACCTGCCCTGGACCCTTTAACAAAGGTGGCGTTCCCCAAGGGCATGACGACGATGGTGAGTAAGTAGCCACATATGTTGGAATCACATCTAATCCAAACTTGCAGTCTTCTGGAGGTTAATTGATAGCAACGGGTTCACATCATATATGTCAGGCGAGGTTGGAGTTGACACTTCAGTTCTTACAGTTCAAGATATTTATGTTGGTCGCAACTGTGAGAGGTCTCCTGCCACCCCTCAGAGAAATGCCTGACCCCTTACAAGCTCAATATTGTGGTATTTTCGGGCGCCGAGAGCAACTGCGAGATATCGTTCCTCGTCTCCCAGCAGAGGATGATGGTACTGGAAGAGTCAGGAAAGGAACACCGCTCTATGCCACACGCCGCCATCGTCGTGCCGCATCCCGTCGGCACCACAATGATGGGCTTCCAGACTATGATCCCGCAGATAACGAGGAAGGGTTTAGCCCTTACGATCCTGATGAGGGTTGTCGGACCAAATGGCACGATCTTCTCCTTATCAATGAGGATTTCTTCCCGAATGTTCGACTGGCCATCGGTACGCTTTATATCCTCGTTATATTTTGATTTGACACTACTTCAGAGGCATATCTGGAACAATACGAGTCGTTTAAACAAACGGCTGTAAGTAAATATCATCTAGTGTCTATCAAAACATCATTAAATCTCGAGCAGATCAAGGCATCTACAGTCAATACAAACGACGCAAGTGAAATGATGAACCTCAGCAATATGGTATACACAGCATTGACCATTCTGGTACGTACACATCTCATTTCCGCGCTGGTCATGCTACTCACTAAGTTAGGTCTCTGGAAACGATACTCTTGGATCCGCTATGGTAGGTTTTTTTTTTTTCATCTTTATTCAGCTGATATTAATGCGTAGGATAGGACTACAGTATGTTGTCCCTCTATATTGTTTAGGTGTGTCTAAACCTTCGTAGTTGAACAGGTCCGGCTAGACAAGCAGTTGCAAGAGAACTACGACGCTCTCGAAGGTATTTCCTATTTGTCATTTCCATCATGCAAGTTGACTAAGTAAATTACGATAGAACAAGCCCGTAAGGCGGCTATCCAGTTCATAATTGATATCGTCCTGACTCTTCTCAGGTTGGCCATATTTGAACCACGACTATAGCTTTTCATCTAAAATGTATTTTTCCTAGCTTTGTCCCTTTCGCTGGAGAAGCCGCGATTGCAGCCAATGCAGCACGTGCTGCAGCTACTATCTTTAAAGCAGCTCGGATTACCCGTTTCGTTGGTCGCGGTCTCGATAAAGTGGCCGATTTCGTGGGCGATGTCAAGTAGAGAATATTCCTCATCCTCACATTATATCGCTCACCTCCGTATAGGAAGATCAGAAGTGCAGATGAGGTTCTTAGTGATACTGCACGTACAGGGCGAGGAAAGATAGGAAAGTCACTGGACAAGGCTCAAGAGAATTCTTTCCAGTGCGAGTAAGTCCTTTTTTTTTTTCCTCAGCCCATTTCCGTTTATTCCTGATCTCTAGTGGCTCCGATTACGTCGGCTTGTTCTTGGATTTCGCCGATTTAGCATCTACATTTGTCCCCACCAGTGTTGTACGCCGAGAAAGACCTGTCCCTTCAACATTCTACGCCTCCAGCCTGGACTTTGCAACTCATGTCGACCCCAATCCGTTTGAAACTCTGACCAATAGAGATATATCATCAGAAACACACCAGCTCGAACCGAGGATTGCGAAGATAATCTCGGATAAATCTCCGTATGATTCAGAGGCAAGATGCATCTTCTTAGAGGTACATCAATCCAAATCTCCTTCCAACATAAAACTGAAAGATGGTTGTGACGTAGGGCGTGCTTTCACCCGATAACCTCAAAGATGACTCAGTGTACAAGAAGAATTGTTATGAGGCAATGGCTGACGGTAGTACCACTGACCACTATTCCTTCCAATATTTTGACTACGATGTGATTAAACCGGACCCCAATAACCCAAAGAAGAAGGAGCGCCACGCAACTTCCGATCTCAAAACCACGACCTATAACGATTGCCGGCCCAAGAAGGACACTAGCCAAGACTATACCAAGGTTGATGACAAGTTCAAGAAGGGAAAATCGACACGCCCAAACACCCTTCCGGCAGACCCTGCTGATTGTATGTTGTTGATATTTCTCAATCGACTGCCTATGTGTGACTAACTTGCATGGTCCAGGCGAGGTAAATTTTACCCAATTTATTCATTCCATTGATTAACAGTTCATGTCTTCCAGTGTGATCACTTGCTTGGTACGTTGGTTCTTCGAGCAGTGTCTCATCTCGTGTCACTAATTTTATTTCCAACAGAGGGCCAGGAGGTGTGGGACACGTTTAGGTCATCCTATCATCACTAAGCTTTTTTACTATTATAGCTTAGGAACAACTTGCTTCTGCTAGAAGATAACACTCACGGACCGCAACCACAGGAGTTGAAGGATTTAGCCAAGGTATGAGCACAGTGTATATCACCCCCGAGCTCTGAGTTCTGAATAAATATATCAGGAACTTTGTAACGACCCGGCTTACCCTCAACTCTTGCAGGATCTTGTCAACAAGCTCAATGCCCCTGACAGCAAGTTTTTTTTTTTTTTGAAATAGCGATTGTATTCACCAGCGATACTAGATATGCGCGGCTTGTTTGGGCCAGCGAGTACGTTTCACAACTCACTTTTCCAATACTGTCTGATAATCTGCTCCGGTAGATGGCTCAAAAGCGAGTTATTTTACTGGCACCTGGGATGGTGATATCAGCCAGGATGAGGGTGCAGGAAAGCAGATGAAGGAGGCATATGATGGTTCTGATACGACCAATTCACAACTCAAATACTATCGCCTCAGAGCAGACATCGTCCGTAAGTGCACACATATGACATGCACCGACAACGGTTAGATTATTTTTCAGGTAAACATATCGAAGACAATGCGGGTAGACGAACCACAGTCGCAAAATCGTTCTCTACTCCGTTGACTACATACCGCAATAAGCTCCCAGACGATTTGAAGACTGAGTTCGACAAACGTGAGTTTGTTGCAAAGAAAGTTGTAAGGTGGCTGACTGCATGGCAACAGAGAAATTCGCACTTCGTTTGGAGGTACGTAGCTAGTTTCGTTACGGTGCAAAACATTATTAACTTTTTGCAGACAAATGTCAAATTTGGGCAGGACCGCTACTTGAATCAAGTCGATAAAATTAAGGGCACAAAAACCACGGCTGCTGGTAGTAAAGGCAGCACCAAGGATGTCCCTGTCGATGGAAATAAGCGAGCGGGATCTCCCCTTCAGAGCTGCAAATCGAAAGTGGCCAACACTGGAGTTGGTAAAGTGAGTACCCCTGCAATGTCGGCACGAAAATGACCTTTCGCTGGTCATCGTTCGACGTTCTTTTATTCTCCATAATTCGGATACCCCTTAAACAGTTCGTTGTTCGCCACCGCGTTCACACTCCTTTCACCAACAATCATTTATCCCAATTGTTTTCACACTCGTTTTCCTTGATACTGTGAATAGTACTTTTTGTACCGAAACACGATCCTTACTTATTTCATCGGCTTTCGTCTCCCCGTATAAACTGTGATTACTCAAAATCAGCAGGGCTCCACAACATGCCAAACGAGGGTTTGCCGCAGAAAGTATAGTCCACTTCAAGACTCTCTGTGCCTATGTAAAAGCTCCACAAAAACTGAACCCGTGGGCACCCATGGCCCAAAGATACGCGTTCTAGGTTGAACGCCTCTAAATGTAAGATGGTAGGACATGTCTTTGCAAGCTCAAGCGCCGCGCTATGTGAGGCCTCGCTAGGAGCTACTGCATGCAACTCGACATTCCAAATGAGGTGAGGAACTTCAGGGGTCCTGAGTGTAACGAGCGATTTGAAATTATACAACGAGGATACCACACCGCTCTGAAATAGCTATGAGTGGAAATACATTGCTACAGCGGATGTGATCGCACCCAGTTATTTTCAGGTTCAAATATCGATATTGCGAGCCAAGTCAGCGATGGACAAGCAGAAGCAAGCATACCAATAAGCTCGACGTCGAACCCGATTTCACCATGACATAAGTCCAACATCCGCAACGTAGGTATATTGCGAAGCCTAGCGAGCAAAGACCCCAGTTCCACCTTGCTCGCCTCTTGTGTTTGATACTGCTGATCCTGTGGGAAAGACAACCAGGCCTTGAGCTCCTTGAGCTTTGGAACCAGTCCCCTATCAATCAACAAGTTTACCTAGAGTACAGGTACATCAAGCTTTGTGAGATTAGGAAGGGAAGGGAGATCTAAGGGCTTGTATAGATAATCATTATCGAAGTCTTCAATCGGACACGGCAAGGAGAGCGCCGTGATCTGGGTGGTATGACGCTTGATGAAAGTGACAAGGGGGGTAGAACCCTTCTCACAATTTTCGTCATCGTTGAAGGGCGACCTAATGTGCAATTCCCTAAGACGGGGAAAGCGTATGGATTCGTCAACTGAGCTAAAGAAATTACCGACGATGTTAAAGTAGTTATGGAAAGCCGTTGAAAAATCCAGGACTTCAAGGCAAGGAGCAAGTTCCACAAGGTTTTTGCAGAAAGGTTCGTAATAGATATTCTTGTAGAGATATGCTAGTTCCCGTGTCAAGGCTGATTTGTCAATGTATGTGGATGTTTCTAACCTCCGCGCGCGCTTACTCCTGATTTCCAGGAGTATGAGCCAATACATAGCCGCTTCAAGCGAGGGAACGTGAACAGCTAAGTGAATATGGGTGAGCCGGTTAAAAATTTATTGGATATAAACGCAGTCGTACAGGTATCCGATGTTTTGATTCTACGCTGAAAATATGGTTTTGGTTATAGATTCGGAAATAAGCCTCCAGAGTTCGAAGTTTCTCTCCAAACGTATCCCTTGCGGTCTGAACGAAGGTTGCATATTCGGGCCCGAGGTATGCGTCCAAGTCGCCATCCATGACAATTTCGAGCCACCGTAAATGGGAGACATTTGTAAGAAACGGTAATGCCCGTATGGCCAGACACAACTCATCA
>MU150271.1:104018-140155 GCA_015584075.1 Collybia nuda
ACTTACCATTTTAATGGGCTAGTACTTTGCGAAGGATGGCAGTCTCTCGAGTAAAATTTGGCAGCTTGGTATTGATGGGAGCAACAGAATTACTGGGACACGATATGTACACTTGGGCACAGCTGACGGACTTCTGAAAGATTGGGTTTTCCAAGAGCAGACAGACTGGTCTTTGGGTCCAAACACAGGTGGAAACTCCTTTATCAATGATCCTCATACATCGTGAGTATTTCCTTGGTTCATAAATTTAGTTCTCGGCGCTCACCGTTACTACAGAATATTTCTCAAGGATGTTTCGGCTGCCAAAGGCACCATAGTCGATTTTTCTTCTATCAAAGGTAATGATTTTTGCAGAGGTGATACCAAGCCATCAGTAATTGGTTACTACATGGGATCGTCAGTTACCTTTATTTACAGGCCCCATTGGTTTGTTTATTAACGTTGCCCCATTAGGTCTGCTGGGCGAACTGCATGCCAGCCTTTCCCGCCCAGCGCTATTGATTCTACTCGCTTCAACCATATTGTGGTATGCCCAGCTATTTTGTCGTCCAAGATTTCACTTATAATAACTACCTAGTACGCCTACGCGATACTCGGAGCTGACGGCACAGTTACTATCCCTGCAGACCAAGTACAAGTCTTGCAAGGGGTCGCGGGCCTTAAGGCAAATGATGCCGATTTGAAAGTTTCAATAGCCAGTATGTTGTTGGCATGCACGAAAGCGGTTCCCCGCTTATGATTGAGCAGTTGGTGGCTGGGGCCTAGGGGCCGATCCGACTAACCTGAGAACAGTTGCTACCAATGCTACTTTCCGCAAGCGCATTGGTACCACAGTAGCAGCCCTGCTCCGAACGTATGTTATTGATACTCTCATCTCTATCATTCCATGACACTCTGATAGCTATGGCATTGATGGGCTAAACATTGAATGGTGGTCAACTGTTTCCGCCAGTCAATTCAAGTAAGGTCACGAGATATCGAAGAAAGACCACAGACTAATACTCTATATAGCACCCTCATCAAAGACATCCTTCTCGGATTCACCTCCGGACAAACTCTTTCGATCTCAACTTCACACGCATTCTGGTCAAGCGCTGGAATCAATGTGGTAGCCGCAGAAATTGGCCAAAACGTCGATTATGCAAGCGTTATCTCTCACGATACCCCAGGAAACGTGAGGTTTCCATGCGGGTGCCCTGCCTGTGGAATTACTCACAGTCTCTAGGTTCTACAAGAGATCAACGAAGAATCCAACTTTCACGATGTTGTCGATCGTGCCCATAAGAATGGGTTCCCCCGTGGGAAGCTTTCTATGGGTATCCCGTTCTATGCGAGGTGACATTCTCTTTGCGTTTGTTTTTCCCTACAACTGACGGATACACAGGGCTCGGACGCTCTCCGACGCCTCTTGCACGGCTGATGGTTGTGACCTTGTCGCTGGGTTGGGTACTACATCGGAATGTATTTCGGCCGGGGCGCTGGGCCAAGGCACTTACCCATATTTCAGTGTTGACCAGTTCCAAACGGGTTCAAGCGATATGGATCTGGAGGCCGCTATGGGAGACCAGCCCTTTATTTTTGATGATGGCCGTTATGTGACAAGCCTCGGAGACATACTAATATATGACACACCAACAACATTGATCAGGAAGGCCCGGTCTGCTACACTACTCTGCATGCATGGTCTGAGTGCATTTTCAATTGATCAGGTAAATAATACACGAACCCCAAGGAGCTAGTCTGAAACCCTATCCAGGACACGAGGGACTTCGACCTCACCAACGCTTTATGGAGTGCAGATGGGCTGGTACCCACTGCTGAGGAGATCGTCGCGACACTCGTTGGTGAGCCGCTGACTCCAGGAGGTTACGTCAGTGAAATATTCTGGGTATGTGCCTCATTCCAATTAAGCCTACAGAGAATGACGGCTCCCACAGGAAGATATGAGCCTCCAGCTCATTGAACATTACCCCAACTTGCCTCTGGTCACACTTTATCACGTCTTCCTACTTATCGCTGTACGCGCCCTAGATGCTGTAGCCAACTCCCTCCGAGAATTCCTGTATTTCTCGGACTTCAATGAGGATTCGTTTAAATTGTACAAGGTCCGTACTTCTATACCTTAACAGGATTAAGTACTCATATATCATAGAAATGGGAAACCAAGGCAATGAACTGGGCTCTTGCAAATGCCACTGCTGCAGGAAACGATTACTGGCAATGCTCTGCTAATGGAAATTCATATCTGCATGACACTTGCCCGGGGCCTTTCAACAAAGGTGGCGTCCCTCAAGGGCACGGGGACGATGGTGAGTGGAAGCATGCATTCATGTGGACGGCACCTTACCGAATATGTCAGTCTTTTGGAGATTGATAGATAATGATGGGTTCACGTCATACATGGCAAATGAAGTTGGGGTTGACACTTCTGTTCTCACCACTCAAGATATCTATGTTGGTCGCAATTGTAAGGCTTTCACACGTATCAGGACATATTCAAACCTCACCCAATTTAGCTCAATATTGTGGCATTTTCGGACGTCGAGAACAGACACTGAACACCGTACCTCGTCTTCCGGCGGAAGATGATGGTACTGGGAGAATCCGGCAAGGAGCGCCTCTCCACGCCACACGTCGCCATCGCCGCGCTGCGTCTCGCCGACACCATAATGAAGGGCTCCCGGACTATGATCCTGCCGATAACAAACAAGGCTTTAGTCCTTACGACCCAGATAAGGGTTGTCGAACCAAGTGGCATGATATACTCCTTATTAATGAGGATTTCTTCCCAAATGTTCGACTTTCCATCGGTATGCCCGCGCTTTTCGCGCAATCTTCCCGTCTGACATAATTACAGAGGCGTACCTGGAACAATATGAATCCTTTAAGAAGACTGTCGTATGTGAAAATCGCTTGGGGGTTTAGCACTATGTCATTGAATCTCGAGCAGATCAAGGCCTCCGCGGCCAATACGAATGACCCAAACGAAATGATGAACCTCAGTAACATGATTTATACTGCATTGACGGTTCTAGTATGTATAAATTTCTTTCACCCTCTGGTCATGTTACTCATCAGAATAGGTCTCCGGAAATGACACCCTTGGTTCAGCCATGGTATGTTTCTTTCTATTGTTCCATGAGATGATTTTTTTATAACTTGAGTTAGGATTACAGTACGTATTTTTTATGGGCCATCCGACTGTACTCAAGCCTTTGTAGTTGAACAAGTCCGGTTGGACAAGCAATTGCAAGAGAACTATGATGCTCTTGAAGGTACTTCCCACTCGGTATTTCTGTTGTGCTGCCGATTCAATAAAGTATGGTAGAACAAGCTCGCAAGGCCGCCATCCAGTTCATCATCGACATTATCCTGACCCTTCTCAGGTGCGTAAAATTCATTCATTGCTGTAACTACTATCCTACTACGCTTTTCTCCTAGTTTTGTCCCTTTTGCAGGAGAAGCTGCGATTGCAGCCAATGCCGCACGCGCAGCTGCCTCCATTTTCAAAGCAGCTCGGGTGACCCGTTTTGTTGGTCGTGGCCTTGATAAAGTTGCCGACTTTGTGGGCGATGTCAAGTAAAGACCGTTCCTTAATTTCATTTTATATTACTCACCTCTGTATAGGAAGATCCGAAGTGCCGATGAAGTTCTTAGTGATACTGCGCGTACAGGACGAGGAAAGATAGGGAAATCCTTGGATAAGGCACAAGAAAGTTCCTTCCAATGCGAGTAAGTCATCGTCCTTTTTCTTTGTTGGCTCACGTTGCTTAATCCTTGTTACCCAGGGGCTCAGATTACCTTGGTTTGTTCTTGGACTTCAGCGACTTGGCATCCACATTCGTCCCCACGAGTGTTGTACGCCGCGAAACACCTCCAATTCTATCAACGTCTCATGGCCCTAATCTAGACCTCTTGACCAGTGTCGACCCCATTTCATTTGGAGACTTGACCAGGAACAATACTTCGTCTAACATGCATCAGCTTGAATCTCGCGCGGCAAAAATTATTAACGACAAAGCAGCATATGACTCGGAAGCGAGATGTATTTTCTTGGAGGTCAGTGCTCTTTCCCCCTCCCCCCTCTCACGGCGACCGACAAACACCTTGAAATGCAGGGCGCTCTTAAAACCGATACTCTTAAGGACAAACCCGTGTACCCAAGACATTGTCACGAGGCGTTAGCTGATGGCAGTACCACAGACCCTTATTCCTTCCAATATTTTGACTACAAAAAGGACGGCACTAAACATTACGCAATGTCAGACATCAAAACCATTACCTTTAGCGAGTGCCGGCCCCAGAAGGCAGGCAGCAGAGATTATGTCACGGTTGATCCCAAATTCAAAAAGGATGCACCAACACGCCCTGCCAACCTTCCCAAAGATCCTGGCGATTGTGCGTTCAGACTGATGTCTGATCTGGTGATTTATGTCTAACTAATTTACGCATTACAGGCCAAGTAAATTTTGGTTGACTTGATTATTGAACTGACTAATTTCTTATATCTTCCCAGTGTGATCATCTGGTTGGTACGTGGGCTACGCTTTATTTATCATTTTATATCACTGATTATATTTGACAGAGGCCCAGGAGGTATTTTACTCTTTCAAGGTGTCCGACTAATGCTCAGCCTTTGTTTAGCTTAGGAATGGCTTGATTCTGCTTGAAGATGGCATCCGGGGCCCACAACCGCAAGCGTTGCAGGACACGGCTAAGGTAAAAGCAAATGTAATTTCTTAATATTCCGACTTTTCATTAGAAATATCAGCAATTGTGCAAAGACCCAGCCTACCCAAAACTCCTGCAAGATCTTGTTGATAAGCTCAACGGTCCCAAAAGTGGGTTTACGTGTTTTGGACGGACTTAACACTCACCCGCTACTCAGATATGCGTGGCATGTTCGGGCCACCGAGTATGGTTCCCCCGAATCTTATATTCTTCAATTTAGTCTGATGATCTGATCTAATAGATAGTTCGAAGGGAAACTATTTCAACGGTGTTTGGGATGGCGACATCAAACAGGATGGGGGCACTGGAAAAGCTATGAAGGAGGCTTACGATGGTGCCGACACCCCCAATACGGATTTAAAGTATCTTCGTCTCAGATCAGATATTATTCGTAAACGCTCATTCATGACTTATGTAAACCGGCTATTAACTATTTCCCAGGAAAACATATTGAAGATAACTCGGGTAGACGAACTGAAGTGGCTAAATCCTTCGCAGATCCGTTAACAACCTATCGCGACAAACTTCCAGCTGCTCTGAAGACTGAGTTCGATAAACGTAAGTTCATCAAAGTTCATCAAATATAACCGACTACATCCTATGTTTGCAGAAAAATTTTCACTACGTCTCGAGGTATGTAACTAGTGTCCCCAGTCTACGACATGCTCCTCATGATTGGCAGACGAACGTTAAATTTGCGCAGGATCGTTACATAAACCAAATCGATAATATTAAGGGCGCAAAGTCCACCGTTGCCAGTAACAAAAGCAGTGGCAAGGCTGCGCCTGTCAACGGGAACAAGCGAGCAGGCTCTCCTCTCCAGAGTTGCAAATCGAAGGTGGCCAATACTGGGGTTGGTAAACTGAACACCCCTGCATTGTCGGTATGGAAATGAATATTCGCTGTTGCTGTACATCCGAGGATATCATTATTTTATCATTATGTCCCATTTCTACACTTATCCATTGGATGTCGTCGTTCTTTAACAATATCCAGCACGTAGGCACAATTTTACATTATTCCATTGTATTCCCATGTAGAATTGTGTGTAGGCTTTTTTTATTTTATCTTACATTGCCCCAGTTGAGTTCGAGATTTGAAGGGCCTGGTCCATTCTACAGCACCTCGATTGTGTCCTCTTTACTGGTAGTTTTCTTTACTTTTGATCAGTCGGTTTGTGTTGATTGATCGGGTTCCCACCAAGTGTTATTACATGTGCATATACACCTCTTAATCCTTGGCTCGCATCCGCTTATCGATCGACCTACAAGATAGGGTGCGACTCATCCGATAAAGGCCTTTTTAGGCCTTTTCCAATACCCCAAGTGTAAAATTTGGCGCATACGAACAAGATCTCGTGTATATCCCTGGTTACCGTTGGTGACAAATTACTTTCCTACCTTTACAAATCCCAGTATATAGATTTAGTACTAAGAAACAGCCTTCTCTTCACCGTCTCATCCAATATGGGATAATGTTATATGCAGTCCGTACCAATCCACGGCACGTCAATCGGGGGGGTACGGCAATAGGAATAGTCTACCACAATATCTTGTGTACCTCTGTGGAACTTCCACAGCATCTGAACCGATGGGCAACCGAAAGCCAAGGGTGTACTGTGCAGATATAGTGATTCCAAACGTAACACAGAAGGACACGCCTTTGCAAGTGCAAGCGCTGCATCGTGCGTAGCCTCACTGGGGGCCACGGCTTCCAACTCGGAGTTCCAGGCCAGATGGGGAACTTCAGGTATCTTGAGTGTACGGAGCGACTTGAATTGAGACAACGACGATATGATATCGTCCTAAAAGACCTGTAATGAATTCATACTCTACATGATATGGGGGTATGATCGTACCCAATTGTTTTCAGAATCCAAGACAAGTATCCCAAGCCACTCAAGGGATGGGCAAGCGGCAGCAAGCATGTTAAAAAGTTCAGTATCGAACTCAATACTGCTCTGACACAAATTTAGCGCACGCAACGCATGTAGACTCCCAAGCCTGGTGAGCAAAGGCTCTAGTTCTTCCTGGTTAGTTTCTTCTGATCGGTCTTCACTGGAGTCTTCTTTCGGAAGGGACAGCCAGACCTTGAGTTCCTCGAGGTTGGGAACAAGTTGCCCGCCAGTAAGCAGGTTCACCCAGAGGACAGGCGCATCGAGTTTTGCGAGGTTAGGAAGGGAGGGTAACTCTATGGAATCATATAAATATTCATTGTCAAAGTCCTCGATCGGACACGGCAAGGAGAGTGCCTTGAGCTGGGGAGCGTGTCGATAGATGAATGCAACAAGAGGAGTAGAGCCTTCCTCGCGATCTTCATCGTCGTTGAAGGGCGATCTGATGTGTAGTTCTCTGAGACGAGGGAAATGTATGGTACTTTCCAGTGAGCTAAAGAAATTACCGATAATGTCCGAGTCCCTGTGGAACGTCGTCGAAAAATCCAGGACTTCAAGACAAGGTGAAAGTGTTTCGAGATTTTTGCAAAAGGTTTCATAGTAGGTATCCATGTCGAGAAATGCTGGCTCAAGTGTCAAGATCAACGCATCAAGCTAAGTGGGTGAGCCTGACCTCCACGAGCGCTCACGTCCGATTTCCAGGAATTTGAGCCGATGCGAAGTTGCCTCAGGTGAGGGAACGTGAATAGCTAGGTATGATGAGCCGATCAGAAATATGTGAGACAAAGGCATGATCATACAGGTATTCTGGACGGTGATTCAACGCTGTAGGTATGATCTTCGTTGCAACTCTGGAAGTGTATCTCCAAGTTTTGGAGCTTTTCACCAAACACATCTCTCATTGTCTGCACGAAGGTTGAAAATTCGGGCTCGGGATGTTGATCCGAGTCACTGTCTAGTATGGTCTCGTACCAACGCAAATGAGAGATATTTTTGAGAAATGGTAATGCTTGTGTGGCTAAACGCAGCTCCTCCTGATCGATGCCTGAATATCCGCGCCGTCGTGGATATAGGAAGGTGAGTTCGCGCACATAGTCGGTGATGCGCAAATCATGGAGAGAAGACGCATCCTGTTCATTTTCAGAGACGATGCGGCGAGCCAAGGGGCCAATAGAATGAGGATTTAGAACAAGAGATCTATAGAGTAAAGGAAATGCGATGTTACGCGTGTTACGAGACACAAGACAGAGGGACGAAAGGGATTTGGAAGATAGTAGGGAGATATATCTCGTTTGCAATTCTGCAGGGAGAGCTTTCATTTCAGGTCGAGATACTGGCTTTCATCAATCGATGTCGTGGTTTTCCGTAGGATGTGTTGAAACCAACATTGCCGCATCATCCCTTGATATTTACTGATGTCATGTGATCGTGCAAAGGCGCCAAGACGCGGTCCACGGGGCAACCAACAAGTCATTTGCCCTCCCCCATTACCATCTATGTAAGTACCCCAAGCCAGCCCCTCGCATCTCGCATATACACCATCTTTTCTTCGTAACCATGTGATACAGGGCACGCTTGGTAGGTGTTCAGTGCGCACCACACTCGGTTCGAGTTTCTTCAGGTCTGCTCCCTCACCTACTTCAACTAGTAGTGAAGATTTAATAGTCTGTCTTGAACTTGTGATACAAAGTCTAGTAATACAACAATGCTAAATATGAGTCCGTCTAGGCAGAAACGCTTGGACTGGAAAACATATTAGCGTACGACTCTGCGTCATTTGACTATCGACGCACCCAAACGTTTCTCCCAGCCCTAGAGTTTTAAGAGGTACATAACTCCAATCAAGTGTCCTTTTGTATACGTCATTTCCCCACCTATTTTTAAAAATCGAGTTACATGTTAGAAAAATAAATATCAAGTTTCCAAGCGAAAGACGGACCAGACCCGAACATTGCTTTTACCAATTGTCCCATTTAATGGGTATTGTAAACTGAACATGAGCCTCAAATTATAAAAGGTCCAATCATAGTGAAGTCACGGACTGACCAAAAGAATACAAGAATTAGCCCTACGGCGGTCCCAGCATCCAACGCCGCGGATAGAACATCTATAAGCGCCACATATAAATACCAACGAGAACGATTAGATAGGGCGGCTCACAATTATATTTAGCCCAGTATGAAAAGTGTTTTCGCCGCACGACGAACTGAAATAAAAATCCGATTATTGCCCATGGAACGTAGTTGACGGCTGTTGCAGGAGGTATTTGACCAACCCCTGCAAAAATAAGCCTTCGCAGGTAGGGCAATTTAGCCTAGCAAGTCTCATGATGACACAGATAGCTCACGGAAAGCTTTATAGCAAAACATCCTGTCAGATCAAAATCGGTTACAAGTGGTATGAACACCTACTTGAGGTAATTTAAGATAGTGTTAGGGTATCGCCGGGTTATCAGCCACAGGATAACGGGACAAGCTGCTCCAATGAGGAAGAAAAAGGATAGCGCTTGAAAATGGTCAGCTTTGATACGAATCATTGACGGACAACACCCCACAACTATACATACGCCAATATGTTTAGTTATAATCACAGAAAAGGAAATTGAATACCTACTAATAGATTTGGTTTTTGGAAAACAATAACCCAGGGCCAATGAGACCCCACTAAAAATATGATTATTGGCGTGATCATAAGGTCAAAAAGAAGCGTACGATGATGGAAGCGGTGCCAAAAACTTGAGTTGAAGTGCAAGTAAAACTGAACAGAAAATGAGCCGAATGTGTTTTTTGAAGCAAGCCCTGCTACTCACGAGTTTACTTGGTTTACGTCACATAGATCACTAGAAAATGAGCAAAGGTTTAGTTCAGGTTATTATTTCTTTCAGGAGAGTTAAAACGTACGGGATGTTCGTGAACATCCTACGCGAATGACATGATCAGCTTGTGAATAATTTTCATATACAATGCGCAAATTTCTCACCAAGACTGAACGCCCAATTGGACTGTCCCGGCAATTATAGTGGCAACAACCTAGTCAAGGAGGTGCAGTTAAGCACAGACCTATAAGTAAGGAAGAAATTTGATTTACCTGACACCAAAACATTGGGCGTGGAGGGACCTGAATTTAATATTATATTATTTAATAACGGTGGGTTTAAAAAACCGTTCAGCTGGCCTTCATGTAACTGGGGAAAAATTTATTAGAATACGTTCCGATCTAAGATGAAACATACTACTCACTGGCCAAGTTTGAAATCAGCGGTAAATTGCATAGCTGTGTGATGTTTGGGGTGGTCGATAATCTGTAGAATATTCGAAGAAAGTCTGGGACGTACCTTGTGACATCGTAATGTAGCCATAAGTCTAGGCACCCAGTGATAAGGAAAGGAGTCAGGGTCGAAAAGATAACGGGGGCCGCACCTTAAATCTAGACGCAATGGATAATCAGTCCATTTCACCCAAGGGTAGTGTGGGTGGGGACTTACATCATCATCGCATTAGGTTTGCCTAAGATACACATGTAAGAAATCACGTTTTATCCCGTAAATAGAGTGTAACATACCTGGTATCATGAAGCCGATAATAAGTTCCGTAATGACGCTAAAAATACACCCGTTAATAACAGCTCCTCCCACAGGACAATAGCTCGGCACAAACTTAAGCCCAATTTGTCGATTAGTAACAGCCTGGATCATTCCTATGGAAAGACATGTAAGCGAATAAGCAAAGAAAACCGGGTAAAATCTTTACCAATCGGGATAATATATAGTACAGCTGATGCCGAGTTATACGATGAGCACCTGTGATCACAAACCAAGCAGAAGAGTTTCTCACAGATTACGAGGGCGATTACGAGGGCCCAGATGGTCATACCCGATGGCCATAGCTGTATGCAAATGCATGCAAAGGTAAAAGTGATGGCAAATATACATCCATAGTACCACTCGGGTACTGAAGAGGCATCGTAATTAGAAATGGGTTTAACTCTACCAAAATCAAAACTGACCTTGTGGATAGCGGGCCATAAGCTGAGCATGTATATCTGGCTGTTCTCGAAGGGATCTCTTGAATTGGAGCTTGATTGGTTTCCAGAAATGTATTATAGCTGCCAAATATGCGTCAGCTATATTGCATTAGCACGAGTAGAAAGAGTGCCGCATCACCGTGAGTTATTGTTGCTGAGAAATGGGATATAAATTATATCAGGCGAAAGAAAAAAAAAAGGGCAGAGAACTCACCAGTGATAGACAAAAAAGATAACCCGTATGACATAGCAAATGTAGTTCTAACCATAGGTCATATAACCGCCCGTGAAATACGAGGTAATTCAGAGAGACTTACGAAAGATACAATGGACTATAGTTCTCGTATGCTTCCTTCTTGAGGATAGCATCGTTGTCGATAATTCTCATCTGATCGTACACTTTTCCAGTATTGTCGTAAGCGTTAGGGGAAGAGATACTATTCAGGGGTGAGTAGAGTGCAAAGGCGGGCTTCTTTGAATCGCAACGTACGGCATGTAGTGGCTGAACCAAACGTTCTTATACTGCTGCATGTGTGAGTTATTGCATTTTCGAGTTACTCGGGTTGACGAACGTATAATACAGGTGTTAAGAACCCTTGAAGAAATGAGATATGAAAGGCGCAAGGGGGGTGTAAGAGCTCACAATAGAAAACCAAAAACCCGATCATAACATTTGCCTCAGCCCACCCTTCAAAAGCCGTCAGCTAGGAGTGGGGAGAACGAATCAATCCTACAAACATGGTGTCGCAAGTCTAGGGGCGCTATCAGAGAGGGTGGAGAAACTGCGGTTATAACACTTACGGACTACCGATAAATGCAATTTGGTTCCAGTCGAAAGTTAGGAGAGAGAATCCTAGGCCGCTGCGATAACTGTAAAATAGATTAATATCCAAAGTAAAATGCGGCGTTCCTCGGGCGTACCCAAAAATCTGGTTGATTTTCTACGTGCATTTAGTAAGGTCGAGTAGTAATATGACGTTGATAAAGGAGCATACAATATTATTGGGTGCCAACCAACAAACCTGATCCAGAAGGTTAGGATTAGGTCAGCAGAAATAGTAACAGATATTACCCAGTTAAAGACACTGTGTGTTACGTTGAGTCAGGGTATGAGGTTCATCAAAGCAGCATAGCTTTACCTGAGGGCTTGAAAGAGGTACCCGGGTACGAAATCTATCAAAATAACTTCAGAACCTTAAGCTTCTCATGAAATGCAGGTACGGACACCATAGAATGGCACCAATAAAGGCGTGCAGGAAAAACTTTTCTCTGCTAAGACCTTCGTGTTGCCCGATACCTGCATAACTTTGGGAATGTAGAGTATTAAATAAAGCACATGATACTAGGGTATTTGGCCAAACTGAACCGCCCCCGGTAAATGATGTGTTCCGGAAGAATGAATAGAACAACTTACTCATAGATGGGGGTGTCACAAGGAACCTCCGGGCGATGCCTCCAATGGAGAACCCAATCAGTTGGGTAGACATTACTAACATCCATTGATCTAAAATTAGTCAAGAGTAATCAGTCGTCGAGAAACGTGAGTGGGCGGAACATCATACAAGAGAAGCCATAGGCTTGATTATAGTATACTTTTTGGACAGCAATTATGTCGGTTGCGTAGGCACTCTGGGCACCTACTCCGGCCATAATTGTGACAAGAACCTAAAATAAATATTCAGCCCTGTTTATATCCAGATTTTTTCTGGAAATATATTTACGTGTTCTTTTATACTGAAGGGCCCAGGATTTACCTCGACGCCGAGTACCTTTATACAAGGGACGAATCGCGCCCAAGCCCGCCCCAGGGGAAATACTAGTAGTTGGGCGACGAGCTGATCGAAACCATCAGCGCATCACTCAAAATGATGTAACAATACTTACACCACCAATAGCGACCGACGGATAACGGAAGTAGAAGAACTGGTTCATCCCAGGGATAATTATTGCCCAAAACAGGCCTAAGACCCAGGCGCGGAGCGTCGACGCAGGCATTTCGGGGTCATCGAAGTTCGCAACAGCTGAGCGCACCTCAGGGTAGGGGGAATCATCCTCTGAATTACATCAAAAATGCTTCAGTTGTGACAGGAAGAATAGGTATAAGAATAGAGACCTAGCACGACAGAATCACTGTCGATGTTGGGGTCGAACACGTCGTATATGTCACTACCGTGTATGGAACGAATCGAGGACGCCAGTTTCGAATCGGAGGGAGCTTGGCTGCCTGCAGAAAAATCAACAAGATCCGGGGAGCAGGGTAAAGGTCGGTACCTAAAGATTTCTCTTCGTCTCGCAAATCGTACGAAAGGTAGACAGTATCACTGTGAGCCTCCTCTCCGTTTCGGATATCACTCATTTCATCCCTCTCCAGCGGACTGTCGTGCACACCCGTATCCAGAGGTGGGAACTGAGTCGAGGCTTCTTCCAGTGTGGCCGAGGAGATAAAAACAAGCACAGGAAATCAGCAAAATATCCGGCGAAATAGCACTTGGATACATGTCAGGACCATACCATCTTATGAGCCGATTTTCACTCACCTCGTTTGAAAATACACGAGTAGCTCTCCAATCCCACTATCACAGGTATCGTTGATCCGCTGTTGCCTTGTTGGCGAAGATATGCACAGTATAGCGGGATGGAGGTGGAACTGAAGGGAAGGGACGGGTGAGGAAGCCAGCAGATGTGAGTTGAAGCTGGCGGGGATAGGTGTGCCTCACTCACGCCCGCGTACTTAGGAGTCGAGAACTTCCTGCGAACTCAGGCACAAATTTGCAATCACGTGCTATAATCCGATCAATCTACCCGCCACTTTTGGCCCCTTTGAGCCAAGCTTGGATACTGCAGATTACCGCAAATCAGGTTACCCCACCTCATTTCACGAAGTTGCCTGCAGGCGAACCCCACGTTTTCAGGACCGTTCACTCAACTTCACCCAACTTCAAGGGTGTTTGCTTCGTTGTTGACCTCGAGTTACGCCACCGGCATAACTTGTCGACTTGTCGTGGCCCTGAACGCCAAAATTATCCTGCAGGTGGGAGGATTTTACTGGAAGAGGACATGCCCATCGTGATGGCTTCACGGTGGCTTATGCTGGGCGGCACACAAGCGTCTTGAAATGGCCTGAGAAGTGTTGTCGGCCCGCCGCTAATTAGATCCGACTCCTTATCACGCATAAGGTTTGCGTAAATCGATTCACTGATTACGATACCTCTCACCTCATCCTTTTCATTCCACCTATCCCGAACCCTGTCGGAAAGAGAGGACTTGACGTTTTGCTACACGGGGGCACGGTACAGGACTGTAAAGTGTATGTTTCGTTCACAACTTTTCGTTTCGAATGGCTGCTTACTGACTCTCGTCGAATTTGCTAGCCCTCGTACTCAATTCATAGAACCCTGGTCAATATTAGCATTGATATTCTTGTATAATTCTCAGAACTTTGGAAGCTGATGATTCTGATTGTACCATTCTGGGCATAAGAACTGCTCGGCCATTTCGGTAAAATGAGAGCAGCTGACAAGGTAAATCGCATCGCCTTTGTTATCGCCGCCAAGCGGCAGTTTCGAAATTTGCGCGCTGGAATGCGAGCCGTCTTTCCATTGAAGAGGTATGCCCGCACTACACACTTGCCTGTGCCTAAATTTCCTGACGTTTTTTTTTTTCGAAAGACGTGATGGTTCGTTTACGTGGCAGGCGACGTTGATCATCCTGCCTGTGACCCTCAAATATTCACCACCGATTACTGTAGCGAATGCAGGTACCTATGTAGGGGGAGGCACTCCCTAATACCTATACATAGCAACGGCGTCGGCTACTACCCCACACTCTCCCGAGCGTAACCTCACCGGAAACCGCGGTTCCAGCCTTTATACATAATGAAAATACACCTTACGCTACCGACGCCGTGCTCCATGATCCGCAGGGGGAGTCGCATAATGGTTGTATTCGAAAGATGACGAAATGTCGTCGTGAAGGGTGCCAACAGGTGCCAACCGAGAACCACGACATCGCTTGTAGTCATCATCATTTGGATGGTCAGCGCAAATGCCCGACGTTTTCGTGCGTTTACTTAATTTAATTTGGTATCGATTTCGGGCTTATAATTTTGCCATGACCGAGCGATCATACCCATACTGTTTTTGCTAAAACTTCCCCTTGGATTATGGCGCTTATAATCCTCCCTATTTGCAACCAACCACCGTCTGTCCATTAGAGTCGAACTCCCTGCAAAAACTGGAAAAAAACTCACACATCGAAGTGATCCTCCAGACCCATCGACCGGTACTACTAGAATTAGACCCTCTAATGTGTGACGTATGCCGATACCACAAGATCACGTCCCATAAAGGTGCTCCGCTTTTCCTGGTTAATAATTATCTTCGCATCGATGGTGATGCGATCGTTTTCAGAATTGTGCTAGATCCTGTCTCTAAATGGAATGAATAGCAATGCTTCATTGCAGAGTAAGCCCAATGGGAATGTTTAATATGCATGGGTCAATGTCATGCCGGATTTGTGGTGTGCGAAAGACTTGACATAGGTGTATCCTCCCGCCCACCTTTCACCGCACGTGTAGGACTTTCATCTCAACATTCCTCCATTGAAGAAATTGGTGCGGCAAAAGTCCGGAACGTTGAGATAAGGGGGGTTCAGCGGTCTATGTACTATGTTTTGTCGGAGTATTTTTTATCGTGTCAGGCGATGAAGAGTTTTGATGCACTCATTGATCAATGATTGGATCGTGAGTCGCGACGCGTCGAGACCGTCACGTTCTCCGATCCTGCATCTCACGTGTTGGAGTATCAGCCGGGCCGCTCAGATCCGGTGAAATGGGTATTTCCGCAGCAAAAATAGAGTATATGCCAAAAAAAAAAAAAGTAAAAATATCAAAACGTACCTCTGGGGCCCAGCCCAATCTGTCCAACACAACCTCTATGTCTCGATTGTTTGATCAAAACTTGTGCGTTGGGATTGGGTATTTTGACAGCCTGCCCCCTTCGCATCTTAACGGCCCCCACCGCGGAGTGACCTATTGCCACGGGGATCCTCATGGATCAACCACCCTTAGGCTACCCACTTTCAATATAATACCGCCATCTCTGCACATACTATCCCCAGTCCTACAGCTGTCATAATCAACAAGGGGAGCGTGTTCCAGTACGCGAACGTCCGTTGTTTGATGAATATCTTCTTTTGCTGTAAAATTTGTTGCCACAGCAGCCCGGCCAGGCTCGCGCTGTACGTGAAACTGACAGCACCAATATTGCTGGCCACCGCCAGTGCGATCGCCGCCGCTCGATTACTATTGTCGGGGAGGTCCGCTGCCCTGACGACTTTTGTGAGAAGGATGGTAGCGCCGATGTTAGTGCCCGAGATGTTACACAGGATAACACCTAGAACGCCTACAAGCCAGATGACCGGGAACATCTCACGTTTTGACGCCCGGACAAGCCAGGTGGCGAATATCTCGATCCAGCCTTGATGGGTAAGGGCTTCGATCAAGATGAACTGGGAGAACGCGAAGGGGACAAGGGCAAATGGGAGTCGAGGGAGCGCAGTAAATAGGGTAGGGTACTTGTCTGCAACATTATCGTACCTGGCGATATACCAGGATAGCAGCCGATCTTTCATACTCAGGTCTACAGTGTCTGGTTGTCCTATTGATTGTGGTTCTTCGCTGAGCGTTTCGGCTGTGAACGTAGTGTTCACTGTATTTGAGCGGGTATTTGAACGAGTATTAGAAGTAGCAGTAGATACAGATTCGTGTCGTTGGGAGGCATCTTGGAAGGTTAGTGCCGATGATGTATTTTGTCGATCTCGGAAGGAATTATTCGTGGATAGTGATTTTGTTGTAATGGCAGGGCCCTCCTCTTCCATAGACTTCGTAAAACTGTCAGGAGTTGGAGAGACAACAGTCTCTTCAGACCTTTTCCACTTCGGCGATTCTAACAATATAGAAATTCGTCTAACGCGACGATAGTGATCCCACACAATGTCATAGATAAATTTAGCCCCGGCGAAGGGAAGACTGATCTTCCAGACATCAACGTGGAAAAAACTGACCACAATGATGACGACGAGGCAGGTTCCGAGTAGGAGGCTACCGACCCATGCACCAATAGGGTCCAGAAGCGCTGACCGAACATCAAGGTCTGCATGCTCAATAAGCCTCCTTGGGATGTATTTTGGTCCACGGAACTGAAATGCAAGAGCAACGAAACATGCAAGGCTGCATCCCAAGAACGGCAGAATGGTATACGCGGTGAAAGCTGCATTGTTGACCGAAAATCCCTCACAAATGACGACATTTGTTGGGTTTCCAACGAAGAGAACCATACTTGCAGTGTTTGCGGCTGCAAATTCGGACATCAGCCAAGATGTCGGTTTGAGCTAGGAATAAAATGAGGTCTCTCCCAAATGTCATGTAGTTGTGCATTACCTCTGTTACTGTTGTGTAATAGACCAAAAACACCGTCCCCGAAAGGATGACGGGGTCATTACCCAAAAAGACGCTGAGTGCTGTTAACAGCATGTAGAAGTACAAGAAGAGTTTGTATCCATCAGTGCCTCCTTTATTACTGACCCAGAATGCAGCGGCCCGTAGAACACCCGTAATGTCCAGCGTAATGGCCATGTATGCCAGAGAGAAGAACAGAATCAAGATGTTATACGGCTTCACGCCATCTGTCCCTCTATGAAGAAAGAAATCAGCATTCATGTCACAGAAAATGGCGAAAGAGGAGAGATAAAGTAAGGTAGGTTATAAGATACACAAGCTTCCTCCAACCACGGTCAGCAAATAGACGCCTAATCGCCTACTGTTAACGTCATGTCCCATCCCCTCCACTCCCATTGTCAAGACACCGAAAAGACTTTGTGAGATGACGCACACTATACCGTCTCGAATCTGATTATGAAGGTATTAGATAAGTGGGCGCAAAACGCCTTTGACAGACGCACAACTTTAGGCCCCAGGCACTGTGATGCCCATAGAATAGCGATTGCGATTATGGGCGCTGTCGTCAAGTTTAGATGAATATGCCGCTTCCTGCGAGACCCCGGAAGTTGGAACGGAATCGAGATAGGGTATATGACAAAGAAGATGGACAGGATGAAGACCACGAGAGTGGCGATTGAGAACCCTGTGATCATGAAGGCCGAAGAAAGTTGTTCAACGAAGATTGTCTGCCTTTATCCTGTGAAATCCTGTGCCCACCGCCGTAGAAGATGGAACCAAAGGGAACCCGGAGCTGTCTATTCCCGTCAGCATCGAACGATATATGCACGCCGAGAAAACTAGTTCGGAATAAAATCGGACCTCCACACCTCAATACACAGCCCTGCACAGCCATGCCAGGGTCACCAAGGGATATTTCCAACGACACCGACATCGATGATTATCGTTATAGTCTCGCTAGCACTCACCAAGTTAGGACTTGGGCTTCAAGTCCTTGCTTGAGTTCGCTGAAAGGGGGTGTACTTGGAGGTTGCAAAATCGACGGTTGGCTTCAACCTGTACACAGCCTTGAGTTTACCCCGGGAGAAGCCATGAAGTGTCGTTAATCAACTACAACCGCCGGTTAGGGAAGTTGTAGCTAGTACATAGCTCCCAAATAGCTCCCACAGTCGTGGCTTCAATGGAAGTGTGACATACATCCATATAGGCGTTACACGCGCATGGTATGTAGGAGATGCCAGGCCACGCCCTCGCCAAAGTTTAAGGCGCATGACCAGAGTTCGTGATTGGCCCTGAAAACCTGACGAATCCAGCATACTCACTCATTGCATCAGTCTTGGCAACATAACATATGATCCTAACCACCAGATTGAGGTCTTTGAGATAAGGCGCTAAGTGGGCGCTAATACGCAGTCGTCGCCGCCCCCCGAAAGGCACCCAGGTGTGAAAGTAGCCCCCACAACAATATGCCTGGACCAACCCACCTGGGCTTGGATGTCTACAACCTGGCACTTCAGGGTGGAGCTCGAGAGATGCCCCCAAGGGTTCCAGCCCCTAGTCATCGTCACGGCACTCCTTCAGGTGAGTGAGGATTTTGTTAGGTCTGAGTACCCTAATTGACCAATTTGGTTCCGATCGTTCTGCATTCCAAAGGTCCTTGGCCATTCCTTGACCTCGATGATCAGGTGAGATACATTTCTTGGAACTTCTGTATAGCTGTTAACTAAATGTATCAATCCAGATAGACCAAGCACAACTTGCGACTTCGGGCCCTCCAGTGCCCACTAACGTCTGTGATCACCTTGACGCTGCCAAATGCAAAGGCTGTTGGTCCGGATATCCCCAATCCCTTTTCCCGAACTGGACTCGAGGCCAACAAAAGAAAAGTCGAATATCGAAGATTGTTAGTCGGCCGTTCGACCATCGCGACTGCGTTATCCATTATGTCGATATAGCTGAGGACGGCAATTTTGCCGCCACAGAGGACCTGAGCGTTGGAGACGCAAATAAGGATGCACATTGGGATTTCATGAGGCAACCTGTGAGTACTACTCGATACCATCGATTCGGTCGAATATACATTAGTTGCATAGCGGCCCAAGGGTACACGACTACGGGCGATGTTCGTTGAGCATCTAACAGGACCTGTGTTGCAAATGCTCGGGACAAAGTGCGTTGATTTATTCACTCATTCATTACATTCTTATATTCTGTCGTCAGATACAACATCGAGCCTTTCTATTTCTCTTCTTCAATAGGGTGGATACCTTCGAGATACCAGGAGGCAGTGCAACCCAACGAAGGCGATCGTGAGAAGGAGTTTTTTTCCTTGTGTAATACATTCACCATTACTTACCTTCATTTGTACTATGTACAGCCCCATTGCTGCGCTCAATAACCCCCAGCTCGAGCTACACAGCAAGTACCATTAGCCAATTCCGCCCCACGGAGCAAGTCATTGATACACAGGCTCCTCTATCTATCCGATCAAGTCAGAAATCTTTCCCCCATTCATACACTCCATTGCAGGCTAATGTATCTTCCCTCTAGGTGATCGTATTCTCTTTTCCGACCTCTTGGCACTGCACATGGTGCGTTCCTCGTCAACCAGTACAATTATATCATATCATCCTGGCGCAGACCATCGCACAACATCGGCCGAAACCCTCCATGCACGGCTGAACGCTGCCGGTCGATCTGTTTACTGGAATACCATCTTTGCAAACAACGATGATCCTACTTTTGTTTTTCTCGTTCTTCTGTGGTACGCCCTCTATGCATGGGATGAGGCTTTCGAGGTTCTTTACAAACATATCTGCTGGCTAGTACGTTCCTATATCCTTGATTAGTTGATACAAATTCTCATGGAAATTTGGTTATAGGAATCTCAGGTCATTAGGACAAACGAGATGGAATTAACACAGGAGCTGCATGTAGTGCAGGCACATCTTTTACACTACGCGTCGCTCCTAGAGGATTTCCGCAAGGCCGTCGTGTTCGTCCTAAATACCCCGAATCCAGCACTCAATAACCCTTCTCGATACTCGGCTGAGGAAAGGGACCGATCTTATGGGCTAATGCGGATGGAATGTCAAAATCTTCTAAGTGAGATTGAGCGACTAGAGCAGAGTAGGGTCATGCAGGGTAAGAGGCTAAAGAACGTAATGAACCTTGTACGTAAATTCCACCTACTATGTTTGCTGCTGAGCCGAGCTTCAACTATAGGGATTTAGTAGTGTTAATATTAAAGATAGTCGGTATATGCGCCAATTGACAGAGGCTGCTGTCAGAGACAGTGCTGGTGAGTACTTATAAGCATCAGCGATCGTGTTATACTCTTAACAAAGTCCGGTTTAGCCATGAAGCAAGTATCCTACTTAACGATGTTTTTCCTTCCAGCATCTCTTGTCGCGGTATGTCCAACACCTCCCACAACTCTCCGTAACTGACATCTTGCTTGTAGACTCCTTTTGGCATGAACGTTGAAGAGATCAATCCCGGAACTTTCGGGACCCTTCCACAGTATCTCGCTATTGCTATTCCTCTGACCGTTGTAACCGTCTGGGTCGTAATCGCGTTTCAATTCCACCCAGGAAGTCATTACAGACGAACCCAGGTACCCGGCGACCCCCTCAACTTGAACAGCGGCAGTCTCATAGAGCGCTCTTTGGTATGGAGGACAATGGGGAGAATCGGATGGCCTGTCATGCTTGCGTTGGATCTGGCGAACAGATGCAAGGCGCGGCAAAAGAAACTACATGAGACATGATCTTACGAGACGACATGAACGAGAACGGACTTGACATACTCTATGGCTCGTACACATACTTGCTCGGATATACTGATTATAATCGCCTAGGAATTAAAATGTTAGGAGTGCACGTGAGTTAATGTATGCGTGTAGACAGAGGAAAGGATGAATATGAACCATGATATCGTGAGTCATGCTAGTCCCTGTGGAATCATTCAGGTTTGACGCCATGCCTCGAGCAAATTTCATGACAATGAATACTAGGAATCATACACCAGCTCTCTCAGTGTTTACACTAAGGAAACACTAGACTCACCGCCGCTGTTATAATCCTATACATACCGATACCGATATAAAAACGACTACACAAATCGGTATTTATTTCCCGACGAGAATTGGACACTAACTAGTACATATCGAAGTCCATATCCTATATGTCTTAAAATGTCCTAAAAACCATGATTCTAGAAAAAGTGAAGTTCATGAAAAGTTCAAAGTCATTACAATGACCTCCTGATCAAAGACCACAATTAGCCGGATTCACAGGCTATACTGTCACATCCATAACTCCAAACTCGACTGCGTGCCACCCACCTATTCATCCATAGCTTTCTGGGTAGTGTAAAACCCACTATCCGCATGACCGATCGCAGTGACCATGATAAAATGAGGCTTGTCATATTTAATCTCACATCCACCACTCCCGCCATCCCCCCAAGTGCCCTTGAGGTTGAAGGTACCCAGTGTTGGGTCCTATGAGCAGTATGTTTTTCGTTTGCTGCGTATTCCACCAGCATACTGGATAATACTTTTAGTCAGCTCAATTACAAGGAGCGTGAGGTGGTGTTTCAGTGGGCAGATGATATCCTTGAAGAGTTCGTAATCTAGCCTTGAACAAGAAATAGTTATGAAAAATTCAAACCTATCTAATTCCACACGTTGCGATTTACGTTGTGGGGAGCAAAATCATAAATTCACTTTCGAATTTTCCATAATGTCTATGGTATTGACTATGCATCGATTTAGACAGGGACTTGGGGAAGGAAGTCCACGGTACCCACGACGTCCTACTGGGGCAGCTGTTGTACCCGTTTCCCAACGGTATTATGGGTCGATCATGATATGTATCGAACTTACGGAGTACGGCTTCAACCCATCAATGTCCGAAATCAAACTTGCCTCGAGATCTCAGAGTCAGCGCATTTGAACTTAAGGAGCTCGGTGGCGACTTGGCCCGAATTGTTGTTAAGTTGTTATAGTCGGGGATCTTCCTCTGATCTAAAATCCCCCCTATCCCCATAATGGGATCGAACGTGGTTGTATTTCGACGAACGTTGATAAACGCAAAAAAATAAGTGCGCATATAGAACGCCGAACAATGTGGGTGGCGTGCTGGTTAGTAGTCAATACATCCCAAAATATTGATGGGTTCGGAATATGGATTGAAGTTTCGCTTCTATAGATGTGGAAAATAGCAGTGACACCTAGAGTATATCCGACATGTCACATTTATTTTAGGCAAGCGCACCTGCTGAGGGAGACACTCACAGGAGCTTCGTGCCGAATTGTATGTTCGGTAGCATCGGTTTAACGTCGGATATTGCGCTCATATTATAGCTAACGTAGGAGGGTCAAGTGGAATATTTGCGGAAGTTCGTGTGTAGTATAATTAGCTTAATAAAACGCTAGGTGACCGGCCCATTCTCGGGATATACTGGATGTACGCCGTTGGTCCCGGGGGCATATAGGAAGGAAGAGGATGAGAGGGGCTTATTGAGGTGTGGGGACTCACGGACCACAGCATATGGGTAAAGTTTATTGAATCCGTACACGATTAACTGTTGGATACTATTTTGAAAAGGAAGGAAAAAAACAAGTGGGGAGACCTAGTGGTAATATCTGCGCGGTGAGAAAAGGGGAGGGATGTTCAAGTTGTCTCACCCAAGAAGAGGGGCTCTTAGAGGATTAATCCAATCACTAGAAGCGTGGTGATACCGGGGAGTTCGACCGAGGTCCATTTGTATAAAAAATTTGGGCCGTACAGGAATGTAAGCACCTGGTAAGCACATTAGCGGGAGGCATACCTGAATATGTTGTAGTGTTAAACATAAAATATACATGATCATAATGAACCATACAATGCTGTGCCATTTTTCATAGTTCCATGAAATGTGCTACGTTGGCGTCAGTCATCTGATCATTCACATATACCACCAGATTTAGGTGTTATTTCTTCCTTGGGTAGTGCAAAGACCATAAGATAGGAAAGGGGTCTCTTGTTCCTCTGAGCTGGCGATCCTGTCTATAACTCGAATCCGTTGTTGGGACCATGTGAATAAAACATTTGCCGTCGAATATTTCTCTTTATTGCTAATTAGCGAAAGCGCCTTTGCCCTTAAATTTAACAACATAAGTTATATTTTTAAAATTGAATACAAGAGACCTTATGAATACGTCACTGCCTTAGAGAGTATCCAACTACGTTTCTTGTCTGTGGATGATGACTGTTGGACCGAGACCATCGTGCTATTTATGAGAAGGGCTGGGGCGTAGCTTATGGAGCCAACATTTTAATTTGGGGGCCACAGCGCCAATATTTGGCCTTTGGTAGTTCACAGGGAATCAAGGGGCCTATGAAAATTCCTACGCCAACAGAACATCACAAAATGACTGGTGAGAAAAAGCATCTTTGACAAGGTAAAAGAACATCTGGCCAATAGGGATCAATCACGCTTGTTGCTTTCTCTAAGGGTGCAAGTCCACTTGGCGTTAACCTATGGTAGAAAATGATTATATTTGGGATACAATTTGACTCGGAGTTGTTGTTGATGTGTTTATTTAGAAAGTAGGATTGATGGTGAAAAGGTCTGTATCCTGAGTGCATAAGCTCTTACAAGTTTGCGCACACGGAAGTGGGGAGAAGAGGGGAAAGATTGTTTGTTAGTGTTCCTGTAGCCAAGCAACGAGCCGACGGTATTCGCGGTCCCGGCAACCCCCTTTGACTGGGACTCTCAGGCTCGACTTACATAGGACGTTGCCTCTATGCCCTTCCTATGCCTCAACGGTTTGTACGATATGCTGCTCAGTGTATAAGGAATCGCCTACCACTTTCACGTCGTCAACATCATGGGTTGGCTGCACACGCCATGGTGCGACATAATCCTTCGAAACCACCTAAATTGGAGACATCCGAGCTCGGCGTACGCTCCCGTTTACCTCCAGACTCCAACTCACGACCAGAACCGGAAAATCCGCCAGAAATGTCTGACCAAGAATGGGAGATACGGACAGGTTAGTATGCTACATTGCTGATATTATGGATCATTTGAAGCTATGTCTAGCCTTCTCAATACAGGGCGGGCCATATATGTTCTGCAAAATACCCTCCCAGATTTCTTCCATACCGGACTAGTAACTTCGATTGATAAATCGACTGGTTCCCCACAGCCGGCTAGTTCAATGCCCATGATCAATGCGAACCCGTTGGATTACCAAACCTTCAATGACGACACCGAGTCAATATATAGCCCGAAAATAAGGCTATCTTATACCCCGCCAGTGGCTCTACCTTCACCTTTCCCACAAACCCTTCATGTAGAAGGTATGTCATAGCGCTTGGCTTTGGTTAATCATACCTCATATTATATAGGGATACCACTTTACATGGCTTCAACCGTATTTATTCGACACACTCTCAATGCCTTATATTCTAATCTCAACGTGACCCTGCAAAAACTAATTGTCAAAACCCCCGGTTCTCACCCACCGACCGATATTGATTCAAAAGCATCCACTTCACAAGAATCTGAACCCCAACTTCATAGACACAAATATAAGAAACGGCTAAGCAGAGAGAAGAGTCTACTTATTAAATTATGTGTAACTGGCACTGCCCGGGTAACTAAAGCCCCTGGAGAATGGGAAGTGTATGTCTTCGTTTTGTTTTTCTGGAGTTTCCGGGGGTTTCTCAAATCGACATTTAGTAATTCGACCTACACGTTTTCCCCAACAACGGGGCTAATACAAAAGCACACTATCAACTCGATCTATCCTGCTCCACACCAGGCAGTATATGACGCTTTGCGACTAAGTTTGGGAAAGGTGTTTGGGTTAGGAGTGGAAGGCGGTGGGGGTGCTAGGACGAATGGTGCTACGTGTAGAGCTACGGCTGACGGGAAGATAACCGAGAACTAACGCACGGGCTATGTGCCGTACTTTTTGTGGCCTCTTTGGTTTGATGATTTTGTGCATATTCCTACTTATAAATCTCAACTCAATCGAAAACGACCCTAACCAATGTATAACTACCAACAAAAATTCTTGTTTTGGGAAGGTTCAAGTTCCTGTGGCACTGTCAAGGCGCTCCGTAGGTCATTTCCTATCTGTCGCGTACCAAACAAACATCAAAGTACAGGTGTCTCCTTCCACCATTTACAACCAAATTGTCATCCACCTAAGGACAGATCCGCAACCCTCAGCAGTTTGGGCGAACCAGATGGATGTCGACGAGAATACTCATGCTGTTGAGGTACGTGCAGAGATTAGCGCTTGGTACAATCGAACGACGTTCACCAATCAAACAGAACGGTGAAACTGATTTTGGCGTAGACGATGACGGCAGTTTAACGACTGACTCGGACGTAAGCATGGAACAAGATGATGACGCTAGTTTGGGCGATATCGACAAAAAGATTGCACTGCTCAAACGTCAGATACCATCTAGTGTCCCGCACTCAACGGAGCCGGGCAGGCTCCAGTACGAGCTAGGTGAATGCTACACCGAAAGATATGAGAAGTCGGACGAAATCGAGGACGTCGAACTCGCCCTCTCATATTACAATTCCGCCGTAAACCTGGCCCCACACGAGCTTACCTATCTCCTCGCACTAGGGCTCAGTTACGAGACACGATTCCAGATTACAAGGGACACTGAAGATATCAAGTCTGCATTGCAATTCATGCATGCAACAGTTGATGCAACACCGATTAGCAATCCCGACCTGCCCGCACGTCAACAAGCTCTTGCCGCCAGTTACAGAAGCCTCTTCCAGAGAACCGGTGAAGTCGGGGCGGTCCGGTCAGCAATCGAATGGGATCAGAAAGCCATTGATACGATCCCGCCTGGGCATCTCGAAGTCCCGGACCACTATCAAAGCCTTGCTTTATCTTATATGGTGAAGTATGAAAGGTTTGGTGATACTATTGATCTTGATCACTCCGTCCGATACAACCGAACTGCCGTTTCGAAGATTTCTGCCAACCATTCTCAACCTGCTGGGTTCCATGACAGCCTTGCGGAAGCTTACAGAGAGCGATTCAGGAGGCTTGGTGACCCATCCGATATTGAATCTGCCCTGCATCACAATCGGATTGCTGTTTCAGCTGGTGCTGAGAATCCAACAGATCTTGCTGAGTTTCAAATGAGTCTAGCTGTCTCTCATAGAGACCAATTTCAGGCATTAGGAAATGTAGAAGACCTGGAAGCTGCATTAGAAAATGACCATGCAGCTGTGGCTGCCACACCTAAAGGGGGCCCTAAGCTACCATATTATTGGCAGAGTCTAGCTGCTTCATACCTGGAAAAGTCTAAAGCATTTAATGATTTGGATGCTCTTCAATTTGCACTGGAGTATAATAAAAAAGCTGCAGCTAAAGTGCCAGAAGGAGATGAAGATTACTCAGAGTTTCAAGCCCAACTTGGTGTTGCCTATCTGTATCAATTTGAAACAACTGAAAAGCTGGAGTATCTCACCTGGGCAACAAATTGCTTTTCTGAGGCCAGAAGAACAACACCTCCTAGGCACTGTGACCTTGCCAATCATCACCAGCATCTGGGGATTTGCCATCTTTTCATGTTTCAGTTACTGGGAAAAACTTCTGATCTTGAGTTGAGTATGGAATGTATCAAGTTAGCACTTGAGGGCACACCTCCAGGTCACCCAGACCATCCTGATGTTCTCAAAAACTTGGCTTTAATCTATCAAAGCCAATATCAAATAACAGGGGATATAAAGGATCTTCAGTATTCTTTTGACTATGCCCGTGGTGCCCTCGAGGTGGTGTCTTCTAGAAGCCCTGAAATCCCAGGTCTTCAACTTGATTTGGCAAGGGCACACACTTTGCACTTTCAGAGATTTGGGAAAAAGAAAGATCTGGTTTGTGCTCTGGAACTTATTAAAATGGCTATTAAAGTCACATCACCTAAGCATGCTGAATATCCTATTCTCTTGAATGCTCTAGCTGAAACATTTAAGGAGCTCTTTACCATAACAGGAGACCTGGAAAATATTGAAACCTCAATCAATCATTATTATGCAGCCTTGAAAACAGATAGAACACCTCCAGTAATTGCCTCTTGTGAAAGAGGATTATCAATTGCTCTGTGCCATCATTTTGCCAAGCTCAATGACTTGAATGACATCCAAGATGCTCTGGAGTATGCAACTTCAGCTATAAATGCAACTCATGATAAAAGCCCAATTATATGTGATCAACAGTATGGTTTAGCTGTGATTTACAATCAGTGTTATGACAGATTCAGAAATCCTGAAGACCTTGAAGCTGCAATAAAATATGGCCTTGCAGCAGTCAATAATGCTGCACCAAGAAATCCTGCATTACAGACTTTTCAAAGAGGTCTAGCAACAAGTTACACAAACCGTTTTCTGAAGGATAATAACCCAAATGACCTTGAAATGGCACTACACTATGATAAGATTGCAATGGAAGGAACTCCAGAAAACCACTACAATTTCTCACTCCACCTACAAAGTCTGGGTACTTCTTATACAAATAAATTCATGGTGTCAAAGGATATCAATGATCTCAAGAATGCCCTGAATTACAAGCATGCAGCCATAAAATCAGGTCAAAATGATCTTTTAGATTTTGCAGCTCTCCAAAGTAGCCTGGCATTCTCATACCTTGACCAGTTTTATAAGGAAAATAATCCTGAGGACTTGCATTGTGCCCTATTTTATCTCAGGAACTCTGCTACAGCTCCAGCTACAAGAAGACCTCAAGATCAATGGGACACAGCCTGTCACTGGGCATCCAATGCATTTTACCACCAGTTACCTGAATGTGTGGAGGCTTTTTCAGTTGCATTTCAGCTTCTTCCTGATTTATTATGGATTGGAAATGCAGTGTCAACAAGACATTCATCTCTTTTATATTTTGATATACCCACAGTGACAATGTGGGCAGTCAGTGCATGCATCAAGTTCAACAAAATAGTGCTTGGCATTGAACTTCTTGAACAAGGATTGGCAATTACCCATCAACAGCAACTCCAGCTCAAAGGTGAATTTGGCATGCTCCTAGATGCTCATCCTGCCATTGCAGAAGAACTCAAAGAAATTTCACACCAAATTCAACTAGGGCCTGAGTCAGGAGATACTCCAAGCATACATACTCTGGCTCTTAGAAGAAATAATATCATTAAACAGATCAGAGCTCTGTCAGGTTTTGAAACATTTCTTCTTCCAACACAATTCCAAACACTTGTTTCTGCAGCAAAGAATGGACCAGTAATTCTACTCAACTGCACAACTGTCAATGCTGATGCCATCATTATGCTTCCTAATAGTGAATACATGTGTATTGCCCTTCCATCTGTAACAAAATCAGGAGCTGAGATCCAACTTAAGCTCATGAGAAACAACCTGAAAAAGATTGGAATCCATGCTAGAGATAGTCAAAACACCACTGAAAATCCAGTGATGCCAATGGAGAACCTGGGTGCATCAGATACTGATGCTTTACAAGTGGTATTTGATGACATTACCACTTGGTTGTGGGACAATGTTGTTTTCTTTGGTGTTTAAAGCATTGCACTCAGTAAGTCCTCTTTTTTCACCTCAAAATAATAATCTGACCATACAAACTTCAGAAAAACATCATGAAAGGCAGAATTTGGTGGTGCCCGACAGGACCATTCACATACCTTCCCTTGCATGCAGCACCTTCTTTACAAGAGGATGTCTTTGAACATTCATACACCCCCACACTAATGGCACTTGTAAAAGCAAACGAGAAGTATGCTGCACAAACATTAACAAGGAATAATACCACATTGACATTCGTGGGTCTTCCTGAACTTCCTGGTGGGAACTTCAGACCACTACCAAGTGTGCCCTTAGAGCTAGTGCAGATATCATCAGCAGTCGGGGTAGAAAGAGTTCGTTCAATCGTTGGTGGGGCTGCCACTGTCGATGCAGTGACTTCCGCTCTGGCCTCGTCCCAGTGGTTACACCTAGCTTGCCACGGCGAACAAGATGGTGTGGAGCCATTAGAGAGTCACCTAGTGTTATATGATGGTGGGTTGAAACTAGAGAAGATTTTCGACACGTATATCCCGGATGCACAATTTGTGTTTCTCTCGGCGTGCGAGACGGCAATGGGAGATGCGGGCCTCATCAATGAGTCTATGCATTTGACTGGAGGGATGATTTTTGCAGGCTTTTGTGGGGCAGCCGGGACGATGTGGTCTATCGCTGACCCCGATGGGCCACCCTTGTCTGGAATCGTGTACAAGAGGGCGTTCGGCAAGGAACGGGATAAGGCGCCCGACGTGAGAGGAGTTGCGCGTGCTTTGCACATGGTTGTTCGGGCAATGAGGAGAAAGGGATTGCCATTTCAGAGATGGGCGCCATTTGTCCACATGGGTATTTGATTAAAATGTACATACGTTATTGTGATGTGATGATTTGACTGGTGTTGATCCTGACATAAACGGAACAAGTGAATAAAAGCATTGTTTGTCGGTAAGGTAGGGGTATATAACGATGTTGGACCTCTATTCACGGTCTGATCAAGAAACTAGGGTATGCGAAGAGACTATATTTTCCGGAACCCATGCTGGAACAACAAGTAGACAGAATGTATAGTGTTTGTAGAGACGTCACAAGGTGCTGATCCGCAGGACCAACGAAAGAAAAACTGATCCGCAGGATCAGCGCACTATAATCATTTCACGACACGGTAAGGGATTCCAGATGTTCCGGATGTATCTACATGGGCGATGGGGATGAGAGAGAAATGGAGAGGGACGTTGCAATGGATCGAGATATATTGATGAGACGAGCTGAATCAACCAGCGTGCCCGGGGGTTTGCAATGAGGGGATAAGGGATGTTCAGAGCTCGTCACAGAATGGAAGGTCCTCATCATCAACATCATCTCCATCATCATGGTGGTCACCCTTGGGGGGTGCGGGCGCGGGAGTGGGCAACACCTTAGCGGAGGTCGTGGGGGCGGGGGCAGGAACAGCGGGTGCGCCTGCACCAGGTGCGGTGGGCTTCGGCTTGGCGGGTGCGGCAGTAGTCGGGATAACTGCGCCGGGAACAAAGTTGTTTCCAGGTGCGGGGGGAACCTGTACCTTATCACCAACACAAAGGACCTGTCGAAAATGGCATCAGTCATCAGTCACTGTGGAGTTCAAGGGAATGCCAAGCAATAAATAGAACGGCAAGATGAAAGAAAGAATAAAAAAAAACAACGAAGTAACAACGAACCTCGCCGATATAGACGTTGCTGCAATCCTGGTCAATCTGAGGGTTGTTCAAATGCAGGATAGTGGTGTTGACACGGTGGTTGTCAGCAATCATCTCGCAAGAATCATCGGCAACGACGGTGTATGTTGTCGAGCAGTCCTCCCCAGCATAACCAAGGCAGATCGTGTTTCCGGGCATCAGGTTAGAGCATGTAGAGTCAATAACTCCGACGTTAATGGCAGAGAGCTGATACCTGGTTGAAAAATGGATAAATAGGGTAATAAATTAGAGAAGGACAAAAACGCACGTCGAAACGTTGTTAGCTGCTGAGATCGAGTCACAAATGTCGCCCTCCTTAATGGTGTACGACCTTGTGCAATCTCCTGCGAATGCGGCTGTTTCGTGCACAACAGTTAGTTACAGCTTTTTTCTTTTGACAACGAATACTAACATTGGGCCAGGAAAGGTAGAGCAACGAACACGGCGGTGAGGGTATGGGAGAACATGATGGTTTTCTTCGTGGAAAAAGAGTGAATGATTGCAATAAATGCAAAGGAGAGACTGGACGTCGTGCAAGGAGAGAGCGAGAATGAGATGGGAAGAATCAAATTCTTGACCTGCCAAATATATAGACCGGCATTTTCCCTGGCTTGGCGTTGTGGTTGAAAATGTTGTTCCCCTAGCGACCGACCACGGCCCTGCTAAGCCCCTTCTCTTCCAGCATATGGAGACCTTGAAAACCTTGCTCAAATATCATTTCATCGTGCTGAAAGCTCGCTCAGGATAACGCATTTCAGAGACACAGCATTGAGAGTGGGGAAGGGACGAATCTATAGTAGCCCCACAATCAACGTGACAGCGGCTGATTAGCTTGGCGCTAAAATCTGCACTAGTGGCCGAAAATGGCCGACCTCCTGAAGAAAATTCGCGGGAGCCAACGGCCGTTAGAGCTTCGAGCTTCGACCAGACTATGTGTACTATAATTTCGCCGCGTCGAGGACGCCTAAGGCTTTTCCTAAGGGCTTAACAAATTTATATACGGCTATGATTACTATCTCTTATCACCGTAACCATCATAGCAGCGCGTCGCCGGACATGTCATATCAATGTTTTTTTAGGTGACGCAGCCGTCAATTTTAACTGTTTATGCCTGGGCCTTCATGCATCATACATCATGGATATCATGATGGCGCGTACACACCCAACATTCAGCGCCGTTCCGCACAGTGAAAAATATGTGAACCACTGCGGAGATACGTTGTCACGAATGGTTGAGCCGCCGCCGCCATTGCTACTACACTCTCACGACTATCAACGCTAAGAGTGGACACTTCCCCGAGGACGCGAATATCAACATTACAGAAGATAGAATATTCCTTCTCAAAGGTGTGCGGAGATTATGCGCCATCCGTGGAGCGTCAAAAAAGGCGAGAGCATATGGTGCGTTTCGTACATCGCTATACACGCACAGTCATCCCTATCACCAACCCCGAACCCAGACGCTCTAGTTCGCTCAGGACGGACGCCTCGTTCAAAGAAACCAAGCCTTTATCCTTCGCTTTTTCACTCTCCTAAAGATAAGCATGTTAATAACTAAAAACGTACATAGTAGATTATGGTACCTTTTTAATAGGAATACTGGAGAACTCGCCCAGCACCCTGAAAGGCCGAGGCTGTTTTAGTGTGGGGTCCCATACCACCCCGAAACGATCGCCACCAAAGGGATCGAAGAAGATTTTGAATGTGTGCGCATATACACGCTGTAGTAAAGTTAGTTAAACAAGACGAAGATGATCAAGGACTTTCGAACCTGAAGGTCATCGAAGAGCATGCGCGCAGGGTCAAAGCCCGGCCGAATGCCCCCACTGGGGTCTTCCAGAAGATTAGCATACTTCCCTCGCCGAGATAGCAGAGACGCGTCCACGGTGACGTTGTGGAAGTATCGAGGTAGTGATCCGTGGTCTAGACGGACGATAATGTCATAGTCATCTGTCGGGTGGACAAATAGCGACTACGGTGGATAGAGTTGAGAAGCGGCGTAAACGAGATGAAATTAAAATGAATTTTACTAACCTTCACATTCAGTGGCCCCTGTTCGACTCCCTGAAGCAAATCCCATGTGGCTTTTGCAAGTGCGTTGACCCGCCGGGCGATGACCAAGTCGGGTCCACGCGATGTCCATATCCGTCCACCCTTATCAAGTTCCGTCGAAATGTTCCATACGCTTTCAGCAGAAGCTTTGACTCCACTTGATTGAGGTGATCCTGCCAAAGCAATAGCGTCTTTGCCATACAGGGGAACAAACAAGCCCTCTGTCCATGTCCACCCCTTTAACAACGCGATGAAAGCTGCAAATCCGCGTTCCTTACTTCCAGGAATACTCGCCCGCTCGTCGATTTTGACATCCGGATCAGCGCCGACATCCTTACCATCTCCAATGAAGAGACTAGCACATAGGATCTCCACAGCTTCTTCACTTATATGACCATGTAGAAGCCAATGAGAAGCTAACCACCTCTTGGCGAGCCTGACTGTACCCGTGTAAGCCGAATATTGGTGGGATAACGAGGCTATGGCCCGGTGGTGCCGAGGCGCGTGGATGAACCGTCTTGTGTACACCTCCTTCGCCTCCACCGCATCGCGGTATTCTCTGCCACGCTTATGGTCCTCCGGTTTCTGCGTGACGTGTGGAAGCGCCTTCTTGTTATCGATGATTCGGTCAAGAAGCGTCGCTTCGCGATCATGCCATATCCGTGCCGAAAACGCCCACCCCTCTGGCGTCACTATCTCCAGACTTGCCTGGTCCAGAATTTCTGAGGTGCTGATGCCATCGCCGACAACGACTATAGCTTTTAGGCCTTCGGTCGACGACATGAGAACAGATGCGATACGTTCGAAGAAGGCGAGTTTGATCTTCTGGATGGCTTTTAGGTCATCAGGCCATTTTGAAGACTTTTCGAACTCCAAAACGATATTGATAGGAGCAATGTACCGGGCCGTTTGGGGCATAGTGGATGCGAGAGACGGAGGAAGCGGTACAGGACTGAAAACGCTGGTGTATCGCAACTGCTCCGAAATCGGACTGACATTGAGAAGGGCTAGGGGAAGGTCATCATCTAATGCCTTGATCCGTTTCACCAAGTTATCGAAGGCCGTGATAGCACCTTTGGACCCAGTGGTCACCCCAGAGCCTAGGTATAATGAGGATATCGCTTCAGGTAATCGAAGGACAGAATCAAAAGACGTTTGCCAGGTTTGTATTTTGTCTTCTTCGATTCCGAAGTGGCGGTTGAGAAGGTGGCGCACGATCATCCCAGGTATGTGTGCACGCTCATCCGCCGTTTTCACGTCCCAGACAACGCTCTCAATAATACGCCCATCTTTGAACCGGCGTAATTCCGCCTTCTCTCCCCAGAAATCGCGGAAACGTTGTTTCTCCACTTCATCCTCGTCGTCGGCTGCCGGTCCATGATCCACAAGACGGAAAGCATTTTGGGGGTGGTGGATAAGCCCAATGTAAATTACGCTTGGATTGGAAGGGTGAGCTTGGGACAATGATCGGGGAGAGCTTGGAGAACTTAGGACCGTGGCTGCTTTGGTGCGATTGCCAAGGCCACGGCGGAGTGTGTAGGTTAGAGAAGCAATTAGAGCGTTCGCAGTAGAGCCTGTATCCATTGTTAATTGGATAGATGGATTTAAGGGCGAGGCGGACGAGAGGTCAATCCTGGGCATTGTTAGACAACATGAAAAAAGTGATAAAAGCCAACCCACCGAAGAAGTGTGTCAAACCTCGCTGGGAGGTCGCGATGATCAACTAAAAAGACATCAATAAAAGGGTCTCCTGAAAAAGAGGATTCGTCGAGTGTTTCTAGCGTTTTTTGTGCGTCGTGTCGCAGCTGGAAAAAGAATGTCTTTGTATAGAGGGTTACACTCTAATGTTGTATGACTCACAAGTTCAAGAGACCCCAGAGGGACACCTGCCAATAGGTTGAGTGTAGATGTTGAGTCCACAAAAACGGCATCATGATTTTGTTGGTATTCTTCAGGAGCATACTACATCATGGTCAACCCTTGTTACAATTTGGGAGGACGCAAACTTACGCGATGTTTTCCGTCCTTTGTCCTCAAAAATACAGGATCCTTTTCGTAGTCATGTTTTGCTGAATTTGGTTTAGCTTGCATCAAGTTCACCGACTACTCGACTCACCAAGGAAATCCAGAGCGGCCCTAAATAGTTGGTATGAGCTTAAACCCCTTCCAAGAGGTTTCCGTTTTGAGGATTTGGGCGCTCCGGCACGCTCTTCGCCTGCTATGAGCAAGGCGAGGAGAGCCCCCCACCATGAGCCCATCGACTCGAAACCCCGAACACAAATCCTTGAGCCAGGGCCATATCCACGTTGGTTCGCCCAAACGCGAAGCAGCGTCAGTGCATCACCGAAAGAAGGGGTCTCTGCTTGAAGAGTGTATGTCGCGAGTAGCTGTGGTTTGGGTGTCAGGGCTCGCAGGAGAGCAGAGTTGTAGATAGGCGTTGGTAGGTTTGTTACTGTGGAGTCATCCCCAGAGATCGTATTTATGCGAATATTAGAATGTGATGGAGAAAGTCGATGGTGTACGATGGGTGATTGGGGGGACAAAACAGGGATGACGCAAACTTGAGCATGAAGTTTGGTAAAATCGATTTGCGAATTATCTAAAGAGAGTCAGCAATAGATTATTCTTGAATAAATGGGAATCACCTTGCTTGGGGACAAGGACAAGCTTTGTGAGGCGAGGATCATCAGAATAAGAGTCGTATAAGACGTCTACATTCAACCCGCTTTTAGAGCTCTTGATAGCAGCAGCTATGGTGGCAAGATAGAAAGCCCGTTTGTGAAAATAACGCCCATTAAGATAATCTTTTTCTTGGAAGAGGCTCTGTTATGAAAATTAAACTTAAAAACTTCTAGTGAATGAATTCCACTCACATCAGGCATTTCCACAGCAATGTCAACCCCGAATCTGATCCCATCCTTGGCTTTTACACTGATTTTGTTTCCCCAGCTTCCAATCACTGCTATATCGCTAGGCTTTTCGAAACCCACTTTCCAGTTCGTGTCTTCGGAAGGAAGGGGCACGCTATATGGAACGGATACATTCTTCTTGAGTAATCGGCGAGCACCTTCCAAGGGATGTTGGGGAGGAACGGAAGGGAGTCCACCGAGGAAAGAATGTAGGGAGAGTAAAAAACGATCCAGCGGTGGTATTCTGGATGCTTTTGGCCGAATATTGGGTAATAATGCATCTATCTATATACCAGTTGGTCATTTTGGAAATAAAGAGACGCACAGAATGTCGATCGCACCTGCAGTTTGAACGAACTGGACCTGAAAAGGTCGGTCGCCTCCTTGATAGTCCGTAATTCCTCCCCTGTTGGTGGTTTCTTGGGCTTCGTCCCTGGGTGGTGTCCTTCTTCTGCGCTCTGGTCCTTTGGATCTGTCTCCATCCCTCCCCATTCTTCAAATTCCTGTTCTCCGGATTCACCAACATCTTCAGCATCTGTGTCTACTGGTCCTTCAGAAGCTAGATCTTCCACATGGACATCGACAGAACCGTCCATGTCCGCATCTTCATCCACAATCTTGCGGGCCTTGGCGGTATTTTAGGCAGAAAAACTAGATAACAAAAGTGAAAAACATACTTTTCGAGGCTCTGCACCTTTTCCCCTTTTCCTCTTGAGGTTAATGGTCATAATACACACCGTTCCAGATATGCTGGTGGTGAAAAATAAATTATGCACAGCCACATACCG
>MU150271.1:145920-169356 GCA_015584075.1 Collybia nuda
CCACATACCGCTTTCGATCACCGTGTTTCCATTCGGCTGAACTTGGCAGTGAGCCTCATTTAGTCTCTCTCTCCCATCCTGCCAAAGTTCAAACTAACAAAGATAATCGGTTCCCACTACCTTTCTTCCCAGGTACCACAGATCCACGGGATTAGCAACAGAAGTCAGGCGCCCCCCATCCATGCCTACTGGCCCTTGCCCAGACCTGGAGCGGTTTGATTATGACCCATTGAGACTGAGCTGGTTTGGTTGACTCAAGTTGAAATCCTTTCAAATGCGCGGCCGCGGCGGCTAGGTGTTCAACTACTCACCAACAATCTCAAGTCGAGCTATGTCGAGCTATAGGAAAGTCGACTCTAACCAAGGCCTTATCCTCGTCTACTCAGAACCTGGCGACAGCGTAGCAACGGAGGAATTCAATGGTACGAGCCTGCATTTATCTTTATTGCACCTAGTTGGTTCTCATACACACCGAACAGATTGGTACGACAATGAACATGTCCCTCCCCGCCTTGTCGTCCCAGGGATTCTGACTTCTGCGCGATACAAAGCCGCAGACTCAAAGACACCTTCTTGGATCGCATTATATGACATCACTTCCCCTGACGTTGCCAAAAGCGTAGCATACCAATCCTTGCGCACCACCGCATCTGATAGGGAGAACAAACTCATCGCCGGGCTCCCCCTTCTCAATCGAAGGGTTTACAGCCATGTGTTGACCTATGTACAACCCCATGCAGCCCCCTCATCACTTCCGGGCCGGTATCTGCTTATCGTCCATATGCAGGTTACTCTAGAGGAAGAGGAGGAATTCAATAGATGGTACAACGAGGAACATATGGATCTATTATCCAAAGTTCCAGGGTGGCTTCGTGGGCGGCGGTACAAGCTGGTGGAATCCGTTTATAGAGGCATAAATGCTAAACAACCGACCAAGGATGAGAAGCCTTGTGCCGATTACCTCGCTATACACGATGTAGAAAGCGATGGATTTATGGACCTTCCGGAACTCAAACACGCGATGCAAACGCCATGGAGGGAAAAAGTTATGAAGACGATTGTTGGCCGAGAGTTACGGCGGTTTGAGAAGTACAAAGTTTTCAAGCAGGCCCAGGTATGAACGAATTACTAAGAACGAGCGGTTAAAAGGCGGCGAAGTAGTAAAAATACATCAATGAATGGGTTTTGTATGATAAAACTACTTGTATATTATTAGATTAAGATCAGTCGTGGATTCCGTGTGCATGGGGAAAGAGAAACAGAAAATTGAAACACAATCGACGCGCGAAAATTATCAAAAATCAACATCAGAGGTTTGTTCAACCAGATTTTCCGCATCAGCCGACCGGGGCGTGATGGAAAAGCTAAAAGGTAGAGGATGGCTGAGGGAATCATTCAATTTAACTCCTCCAACAATCAGGGAAGTAATATGCTCACCAGATAAGACCCGAAGTAAAAGCAGCATTCGCCTTCAAAGGGTTCCCCTTCTCATCAACGCCGGATGTGATGTTGAATACCGCTAGCATACATGCGATAGAAATCCAGAGCTGTGCCTCTGCTGTGAAACGTCCTGGACAGATTCGGCGGCCGTAACCAAACGCCACAGATAAAGGATCAAGAGGGGACAGCTCTTGTCCATCCCCCTTGTTCAAGAAGCGATCAGGATTGAAGATGTTCGGCTCTGGATATAGTTCAGGATCGTGCAAAATAGCCCTAAAAATAGATTATGATGAATGGTTTATTGTTTTGGGTTCCAGGCTGCGCACCATGTGTTCCCTACAACTGTGGTGCCCGCCGGGATAAAATATCCGTTGTATTCGTCATCATGGGTGACCATGTGAGGCAGTCCTAATCAAGTGCTACGTCAACCATCTGCCAAAGAGAAATTTTTTTAAATCAACTCACCCAACGGCGCCACAGGACTCCATCTGTGAATGGCGTTTAACATGCAACAAAAATATGCCATAGCACGTCCATGACTGGCCACTTACCGGAGAATTTCTTTCACAACTGCGCTAATGTAGGGTAATGACTTCCTGTCGCCGAAATCAGGAAGCCTGCCTTGACCAACAACACTATCTAACTCCTTTTGAGCCTTCATCTGGACCTCCGGGTACAACACAATAGCGAGTACAAAGGAGGATAGAACCGATAGTGTCTGTTGGCGCTAAAAAATCAGGGCATTTCTCCAACAGGCCAAGAGGGCTTACACTTTCTGTGCCAGCTAGCGAGGGATGATATAATGAGACAGAAGCCGCATCAACAGGACATGGACTTACCGGCATAGGTCATTGCTGCACATGCCTTGATGATTTCCACGTCCTTGTTTTTCTTCTCCTTTTGATTAAGGTCGAGTTGTAAGTCATTGGCCAAGTTTGAAACGAAACAAGGTGGTGCAGTGCCTTGTTTCTGTTCCAGGAAACGGTGTTAACAGATAGAACGGGATGACCCAAATGGAACTTACAATAGCCAGCTTCACGGTCTCGAACGGAGCGTCGCGCATCTCGTACAATGCCTCTTTCCATTTACGAGCTTTCCGCTGGAAGCCAGCACCCGGGACCCATTCACTGAAACTATGTTGAGACGAGCAAAATTATGATAGAAAACACTCACGGAACATGCTTCACTGAAAGCAGAGTGGTTCAGATAGGTCAAGCGTTAGTAGAAGTGCCGAACTCACAAAATGGAAGGAAATCGACAAGGAAAGCGCCCGGATTCGCCGCTTCGGCCATGCCACCCATGGCTATTTGTGCGATTGTAATATATCGATCATTCTTTGGGGCAATATTAATCCCATACGCTAGATTCATGATAAGACTGGCGGCATTACTTCCCTACACTTTAATATTGAACCAATAGTGTAATTATCGAGGACACTCACTGGCGGAGATGTTCAATCAAATCTTGCGGAGAATGAAGGATGCGGCGAATAAGCTCATGGGCCTCTTTTCGTTGCGTCGCCCAGTGTATATGAGCGGTAGATTGCGAAAACTGTCTGTAAAACATGCGGCGATGAGTTTTCCACCGCTCTCCTTTATATTTGGTCAGCTTAAGTTATGTATCATCTTAGTATCGTTAACAGACCATAGGGCATGTGCCCAAAGCCCCATTCCCATCCCATTCTAGAGTATTATACAATAGATTAATACACGCATATAATCGACGGGTAAAGGGAATAACTCACAATTCATGAAGCATCGGCGAGTAGGGACGGTCGGAATAGTTCGCGGAGCGCTTCTCAAACAGGTCATTTGCCGTATGAAACGAGTTTACGAAGAGTACATTCTTTCCAAAGACGCTGAGAAAAACCAGATCCCCTGTATATGCGAATTAGTGATAATATTCTAAAGGTTTATTGATATGTCCAACCATATTCATTGGCAAGTCTGGAATATATTGCAGTCTCATTTCCCCGAGCCAGGTCAAAGAGGTTACCGATGAGTGGATAGCGTCGAGGTCCAGGAGGATAGGGTAACTTGTGGATGTTGGCTCGAAGGCGATGCCACTGCCGATAGGAGACGATGATTATGCTGCACGATACGATGACGAGTAGCCCATTAAGTGGTGTTAGGAGAACCATTGAAACAGAAGTCGAGATTGAGTCTTCTTCAAAACGTGGGGGTCATTGTCTTTATATATGGTGTATATAGCTGATCCGCTCGGGGATAATCTCGCGGAGGCAAAAATACAACTTATACACCCTTCTCATGGATGGTTCGTCTCCAAGGGCAAAGATCTGTCGTCCCGAAGAATCACAGGAGACATCAATAGCATTGATTCGCTACTCGGTTCCATTCAGAGTCGCTGTGTATTCCTATCAGCCTGTAAAATCGGTGTCTGGCGTGGTAGGATAACGTGCCGATATCTGATCGGAATGAGATTCTATTCCGAATCGAGAGCATTGATGTTTCGAAAGCGACATAGCCTTACAAATGTAGTTCTGGGCGGCGACACTGTATTACAGTGTATGAGAATCCACGAAGCTCAGACTTCGGATCAGGCTCCGGAGTGCAACGTGCGGATACAACCTTTATTTTAAAAGAGGTTCCAAAGACGTAACAACGGAGTGAAGAACACCGATAGTAATGGCAATAGGTCGCTGATCAGTTGGTGAACCTCGACGAAAGAAGTGGAAAGGTCTGACCCCTCACACAAGCTCTAGGAGCGTTCGACCATCTGTTACTATCATCTTGGTCTCATGGACACCAGATAGATATGTTACTGATTTAGAATATGCCAATGATACTTGTGATGATGGTAGTCGCTAACTGGGAAAATCAGGGGAAAATTTGGACACCGTCACGTCCCGTCACTCTCACGTGCTAGCGCTCGTCACGCCAGTTGCTGGGGTCACACTACTCTCCTAAAAAACCTATCGACATTAGCTTAAGGCAAAATCATCGTTCCAACGTCCCAAAGTGCTCAACATATGCCTATTGAACCCGCTAAAATCTTGACTTACGTGATTATAGTCAGTGAATGACGCCAGCAACACCCCGAATCTCGACGAGGCTAAGACGAATTCGGGCGAAGTAGGATTCCCATTTCAGCACTGGCATAAGAAAATAGTTACTGGCAAAGATGCGGTGCGGGAGAGCATCGAAGAGGGCACAGACAGGGGTCTTCAAGACCGCCTGATAGCCTGGAAGATTAAGAAGCAATTCAAAGCCAGTAGCTTATTCTTCCGCTCCCTTTACACTTCCAAACTGTTGCCTATACACCTGGCCGACTTCCGACTGCAAATTTATGCTCGCCTGTCTAAATGGGATGCGGTGGATAATAACAAGAACGCTACTCGTTCAGAATGGAAGATATTTTCTATAATGAGTATCGTAAATATTTTGATAGTCAACCTTCTCTATAGTCTCTGATTAAAAGTCTGTTGGACTAGATGCACGATTATGGCGGTGGCGATATTCCTTTTATCGACACCAATTGGGACATAAAATATACCGAGCGTGCCCTGGAATACTGGGTCGCTCTTAGCAAAGGAGTGTGGCCAGAAGAAGAGCGCGACAAAATATACCTGTGATATCCCCCTCGGTCATGCAAACCGAATGGACGATGAAGTTGAACGCTCATTTTGCGGGCACGCCAAACATTGATTTCCTCAAGTTGATATCTTGATTCAATCACTATCATCAGACCCCGAAGTTGGCCAGTTCCACCGTTTACAATATTCTCCCCCATAATGAATGAGAGTACACCCGTGCCCCGTTCACCAAACCATCACATTTCCCCTTCCATTCCGATAAGTGCCTGACCAAAATGGTGTAACGCTTCGGTTTTTGATGAAAAAGGAATGCTGATTTTTCAGGTTAGCGCTCGTCGGCCACTAGCTCCCAGAGGCTCAATGGTCATAGGGGGCGCCTGTCCACCTAGTTATTTTGATGTAATGTGTAGGCCTGTAACGCCAAGTATTTTCCTCTAGAGGGCCAGTCTCTACGTCGCTGCCAAGGATATAAGAAGACAGTTTATTGCAGCGCTGCGCACTAGGTGCGTTTTTCGTTTGAACTATTTGTGTCTCCTATCATTGAGCGCTTCCTTCTAAACCCTGACACAATGCCAATTATTAGGACTAAGAATTCCTGTAACGTAAATACTGACCGCCCTTAATTTTACAAGATGTCTCAGGCTGCAAGCACCCCTTCCCGATTCTGGATAGTTTGTTACCCAGAGGTTTTGTAAGATACTCCATCACCAGCGCTGAATTAGCATATCAAGTGACTGCAGGCCGAAACTGCGAACAATAAATGAGAAACTAGCTGGTGACGTTATTACATACTTTAATACAATCTTCCCGTGTGGACCGATCTTAAAACATAGGATTTTCAGTAGTAAATCATGAACTACAAAATGGTGATATTGATCTTAAAAATAAAAACGTGTTGCGCAACGCAGGGCACTCATATTCACATGATGTACAAATGAAAGCTGATTTCGACATTAATCACAATGAACGAGGCCAGAATTAAAACGGTATTGTACAAAATATGTTCAAATCTGAACTTGAAGACAAATACGTCGAAATCCCCACCACCACTTGCCGCTACTCCTGGTCTCCGCCACCTTCGACTCTCTTAGTAAACTTTGTAAGAAAGATACCTCGCATTGGGGACATCTGAAGAGCCCGGTCCTGCCGTATACTTCTTATTATCACAACCGTTGTTGGCGTAAAGTTCAACGGTGTCACTGTTAATGTTGTTCTCGAAGTATATGGTGATGATGTTGGAATCCGTCTTGGAAAGGTCGACACAACCGGAATTCAAGAATCCCGAGCTCGTAACTTGACCGCCGTCTTCATAGGTAAAGGAGAGGTGCCAGTCTGCATTGACCGCGAGGACGGTGGTGGCGAGCGCGAAGGCGATAGATTTGATAGCAACCATTGTAATTATTTCTGTAGTGAACAAACGATCAGGCATGGCACATTTTATACAGAGATCCAAAGTACAAACATTAGGTTACTTGTGGTTGTGAAATTGGTGTATGCTGGGGTGGTTAAAATACAAAGATGGAATTGACTTATGAGAAATCGTACGGGCCTCCCTTTTATACGTGGTTCTTGACAGTTTATCTTACTTTGTTCCTCTGCCATCTTAGGCGGTGCAATGTGGCAATGTCAGTTTCTCCATAACTCTAAGACGACCCACATTTCCGCTAGTCATTTTGGAGCTATATGGACAAAGTGCTAAGGAATATTAGGGTGAAAACCATGTCAAGTAGCGTTATGACATATGTCATAAGGTGTGGAGTATTTTTGTTGGCTACTGTCCTTCAATAATTAGCCTTGGAAGGAAATATCAATGTTAGTGAAACATACAGTTCGGTTCCAGGATACGATAGTGGACCTCGGGCGCCCAGCGCCTCTGCCAGGATTCCTCTTTGCACCACTTACATACGACAGGGATACTGATTGGGATCTTGGGCGTGTTGAGGGCTGTGATTAGATTGAATATATGAAGGAGCGCCAGGACGCCAAGACATTCCTAAATAGTGACCCCCGCTTGACCTGCTTCAAGAATAAAACGATTTGAAGACGTAAGATATCTACCTCCCTCCCAAGCCTATGTAATTCTCTACATAATTGAAATGGATAACATATTCTTGACATGGCTGAAGAAAATTTGTGTTTCATAACTGGGCGTCGTGGGCGTTCAGTGGGGACGAAATGCTGATCTATAGCCTTGATTTTGGATCAGGATAATCCCATCTGGAAAGGGTGACGGAAGAAGATTTTAATTGAAAAGCCACTTAATGACGATAGCCTTGGTTTCACTGGCGTTTGAGGCCTCGGGGACAAATGATTTGCGGTGATCGAGTTCACTGACAATGATCTTCTCCAAACCATCTTGGGTTTTCCACCGACTGTGTCGGACGAAGGTGACGTGGAATGACGATTTCTATGATCCGTCCTGTAATACTGTGTTTACGCTTATCCTCCTGGAGATTCCAAGTAGACTCCGTCCCTATGTCTTGGCGTTAGGGTATCAGGTATGGTTTGATATTGCTTTCCTTCTATGTTTGCGACAGCAAGAATCGAAGATACGGCTAGTTAGAAACGATGAGACGAGAGAATCTACCTTTGAAGTTGCTTATTGTTCATCGCAAATGATTTGATATCTTCTGGGTTGACTGTATCTTGCCTTTGACCAATGCGGTGGGGACTGGTAGATGTAACATGTAGAGGGTGGAGTGGATATGTCAAGCTGGGTAGTAATGATAAGGAATGGAATGGAGCCCAAAATGTCAAGTCTATACTTCTTGGCCGCATCACACAAGTGGGGTACAGGGAAACTAGCCTAATTTTTACTCCACAAGTCCGTTAATTAGCACTGCAATGCACTGGGGTAAAAACACCTACATTTATGACACGAGGGCGCATAAAAGAGGGGGTTGTTGTAACACCCAAAACATAGTACATTTTTTGCACCCACATTAACTATCTTTTTCCACTCAAATTATACTGCCGAAACACTAGCTTGTGCGCACCGTATGTAAGTGTTGACTAAAATTACAGACGGGCTTACCTCCTCACGTTGTGTTTGTAATAGAAGCACTCACAATGGTAGCCGCGAAAACTCTCCTTGTTACCATCGCAACCGCTGTTCTCGCTGTGAATGCAGACTGGCACGTCTCTTTCACTTTTGAGGACGGTGGCCAAGTCACATCTTCGGGCTTCCTCAATTCTGGCTGTGTCAATTTCGGAAAGACTGATTCTGACATTGCCACGATTTACTTCGAAAGCAACATCAATACTGATACTGTTGAGCTTTATCACCAGCAAAATTGTAGAGCAGTGGCATATACCGCGGGTCCGGGATCGTCAAACGTTCCCAATGAGAGGTACTTCTCTTATAGGGTTTTTTAGCTGAACGTACAGTCGGGAAGTGGTGGAAAGATCGCAGAGTATAGCCGTGAGCTTGGATAGTATATGTATTACCAAAGAGTTATATTCCGTACATCTGAATGATTTATTCGGAACTGTATAGAACTAGGTTAAGGCGTGAGATGTTGTGAATTAAATGGGCTACTCACCTTTTGTAAGGAGGTGACTGCTGTGGTACTGTAATTTACGAAGGTATTTGGCAGTAAAACTTTACTTGAGTAACAGACGAGTCGAGGAATGCAAGACTGACGAGAAACGAGTTGTGATGTGGGGTGAAAGGTTATATCAAAGAGAAACCACCAAAATCTAAAAATGCCTCGTCAAGAGACATCTTGCGTACCACAAGTGCCTCGACTATTAACCTATTCTGACCGCACGAGTCCTTCTGATCGAAAGTTTCCACCTCTGATATAGCTGGTGATGGCGAGAGGTGGGACGCAGAATCAAACGTCCTGAATGAAGTTGTAGTAGTTGGAGATGCGAAAACGTCGTCATTACCGTCATCTTTATCTGGATCCGGAATAACGTTTAGAGTAGGAATGGTGGATACGTGAGTTGGATCGTCGATGGGGACGTGGAGAGCTTCGAGACCGTGGACTAAGGCGTCTGTTTCCGCGTCAGGAGGGTTGGAAGGTACAGTGTAAGAACTAGTCTCTGCGACCGGGATCGGGTCAAGAGAGTTTCCTCCTGCTGCATATGCTAACAGCGCTTTTCGCTTCTCTGCACGCTTGCGATCCCGCGCATAGCGGCGGTTCGAACGATGCTCCTGTACTGAAGGCTCATCATCATCTTTAATGGGCTGTGGCAGGTGTTTAGGCTTCTTAGTTCGCTTGGTTTTGGCTGGCCCCATCAGTGTATGTGAATGACTGTGCATCCGGGTGCGCATAGGGCGTGGCTTGAAGACTGTCGCGATTTCGAGATCTATGGAGAATGACGGTTGTGGGTCTTCATCTGGCTCGGCATCTGCATTATCTGCTGGGTCAGGTTCAGGATCGGTGGAAAATATCGAGGCAGAACTGGATGATGCGGTCGTCGTTTCACCACTATAGGTGGAGGCAGGGCGAGTGAGAACCAACGTTGCCGACATGTCCTCCACTTCTTCGTCGAAATCTGTTGAATGTTCAGTCTCGGTTTCTGTACTATTCAGTACTGATGTCGAGGAGTCGGCTCCGTCATCAGAACTCGCGCCCCGCTTACGATTCCGTTTCCCATTCCACAGGTCCGTCTGCGACGCGGCTAGCCCCGCCATGACTGCCGGTACTTCAATTTCTTTCACGACAATGACACTAGCACCAATCTCCCCCGCCATCATCTCAAGGGTCTCTAAGCTTTGCTCTAGTTCCGCTCGTGGCAATCCAACGAGGGCACCCGAGTCTGCTACGCCCAGTTCATAGTATGCCTGCCCACCACCTTCTAGAAGGCGCCACTTTAGCTGAGTAACAAGACGCGCAAAGCGGGCGGGTGAGGGCGAGAGAAGTTGAAGTTTATATTCCACATTGCCATCGTCGGCTTCGGGCACCAATCTTGGGATTGATTCTGCAGCCAATGGACTGGGAGTCGCCTGGGAGCGGGCTGTCGGCGATGGGGACGGTGGGTTGGAGATTAAGGAGTCCCATGGACTTGGAACACGAGGACTTTCCGATTCAGATTCTCCAAACATACAAGGTGGTAATGAAGATTTTTGTTGATGTAAGAAGGTATTCGAGTTATCATTGTTGGGTGGGTAGTCTTCAAAAACTTGATTTAAAGCGAATTCAAAGCATCTTGAGGATCGTGGTTTGAGTCAAAGGGTGTAAGCGAGAGTCAGGTCAAAGTGACGAGTCACGTATTTTGTTTGTTTGCATTCGTGATTGATAGTTCATCATAGATCAGTGACATTCAGTAATGAAGTTTAACGAGAGATCAATAAAATAATATGACTATCAGTTATCCTCAGCAAGTTTGTTGAATAGTCATTGACCGTGGGAAAGCGGGGATTTAAAGCCTTGTACTAATTTCCCGCGGTATCCCTCAAATACAACCTGGCATTGTGGGGCACCGTGGATTGACGTAGCTTTACCCTCGATGAGATCTCCTGGTCCGCAATGGGTGGCTTTACAAGGTAAGATATACTCTCTACGAGTAATCTTTGAAGTTCGGATCAATAACGTACCATTTTCAAACAGAACCATCCGCATCAAGTACCGAGGACGAACCAGATTCTGATGCGTATCCAGCAACTTTAACTACTCTGAAGAGGAAAGGGAATATATCTGCTCTTCAACCTACTCAGAAACGTCCGAAGCTAGCACAGGGAATTATTAATGGGGGACAAATATCAGGAGAAGACTCGAAAGGTCAGTCTCCGTGTGAACCGAAGTATAATAATACTCTAAGGAAGGTTTACTAGAAGCTGCGAAAACATCTAAATTGTCGCATCAAGGTAAACCCAAATCAGTACAGTCATCCATGGGTCGCATAAGTAGTGCATCGAAGTCGTTTTATGGGCAGGGGAAGGACTTACCGAAACGCCTCAGCGTCACTTCTGATGAACTCCAGCAGAGTCTTTTGAAATTTCGTCCCATAGACGCTTCGCCGGCGAAAACTAAGGTTTTACGACAACCAATGGGGAAAGAGAAAAGTAGTGAGGAAAGTGAAAAAGATGCGACATCCCCACCAGCCTCTGTTAGTCCACCACCCAAAACACCTACGAAGCACAAGAAGAAAACGCACGCACCGGCGATGGCAGATAGTGAACCTCTCCCTTACGGTGCGTATATAACTCCCCCCCATAACAACATTGACGCATTATGTCTCAGGTGTAAATAAACCTCGGCCTTCCACGAATTCTCGAGGTTAGATCCCTTCTTTTCCGAAAATTAGACTATTTACCAATTATCTCGTAGCTCAAGCAACTCATTCACGGAGATCAGTACCTTCTACAGATGTCATTGAAATATTTTCTTCCTCCGACGATTCCCCTCCTAAGTCGAAGCCTTCCTCTTCCTCTTCAAAAACAAGGCCTCCATCGATTAAACGCCAAAGTATCTCTACATATCCTAAGGCTAGCGAAATTATTGTTATCGACGATAGCGACGGAGAGGCGACGGTTCCCCCTCCCCGATCTGATCCACATTCTACTTTGGGCGTGCCTCGTCCTGTCACCCCAGAGCCTGCGCGAGGGAGACCCGTAATCAAAAGGTCTCCGTTCTCCAAGGGAGAGGAGGATAGGATGCTGAGTGGTCGCTCTCCATCTGCCCCCCAACCAGAGCACCTTCCGACAATCGTACGTGGAGACGACATGATTGTTGATTCCCACCCTTCGTCGTCGGATTCATTTCAAAGTCGGCATCCAGAGGATCCTTTACCAAGGCCCCCAATTTTGGACCTTCGCCACCTTTCTGGCATCACTCGCTCGCCCAGGAATCCTCCAATGGGTAACAACCGCAGACCTGGTAGTCCCTTAACTTCGACCATATTGACTAAATCGACGTTCCCTCGGAAATCCACTGCTTTGCGGCCGAGGACCTCGTCCAGTGTCGATAATCTGCGCGACAAACCTGTACGCCCTACCACTATTCGAAATGATTCGTTGGATACGGGTATGCGCAGTTTAAAGGTGAAAGATGTTACACCTCCACCCCCACCGCCTCCATCGTCAAGTAAAGCCCCAGAGGCCTTGGATTTGGGGAGCCTCTCTGATCGTCAGAACCCCGAGAAGGCTAAGGCTCATTTTCCCCTTTCTTCCATGTCAACACTTGGCCAAGCATCGGCCGCACCTGTGAGTTCTGTTTTCGGACTATCAACTTCTTGGATTCATGTTTGGATATTAGGGTAATCCCACTCCACCCACAAAAGCAACGGTAATAGTCATCCCTAGGCTCTGAGACGCTAACTTAATTCATCAATAGAAAAACAAAAAAGCTCGATTGGAAGGAACTACCAATATTTCAAGGGACGCGCGGCCCATCTTATCACAACCCACCAAAACCTTGGCAGAGGCCATTACCCAAGCGAGCGAGTCGAACGCCAGGAAAGGTTCCAGCAAACAAGATGCTATTGATCTTACGAGTGACACTCCTGTAGAGGCGGGAGTTTATGAGAGCCTCGATGGCGCAATTGCTAGCTCACAGTTTCTAAAAAGCTTGATCGACTCTGGTGACCTAGACAAAATATCAAGTATGTCCCGGTCTTCCCATTTATACTTTAGCTGGTATCTTATCTTCGTTACAGGTTCGCCATCAAGACCTTCCACCCCTGTTGCTACTGCGGTTATTTCAACGGCGAAGGCTGATCAAAGTAAGCTTCAAATGCGGGCTTCACCAACTCGTCGGCCACTCTCAGGGCGATCACATACAAGCCCTGCAAAAGGAACTTCTATGAATACCCTAACTCAGGCCAGGAAGACTATTAGGAGCCAAAGTCCCGTCAAAGCCACACCTACGGAAACGCCAAGGATAGATTCTGCTATACACTCAACATCAAAGACTGATATTATCTCAACCGCCTCCCCTGTCCCTGTAGTTCCAACCCAACCAACAAGTAAGTTGATTTAATATATTGCAACACCCCTCGTTAAGCCACTTCCAGCAGCTCGCCGTTCATCTTTGCCATCACCTCAAAAAACGCCGCAGTCAACACCCCCCGTTACGAGTTCTTCTCCCAATCGACGCACAATGGGGACTACTACTTCAACCACGCAGCTAAGCAAAATGCCAATAAATGATGATCAATTAGGATATCTTGGCCAACCAGACCCCACCAATCGAGATTCCGATTCTGATGAGGTTCGTATACAGTTCTCGGTCACATAATCTTAATGGCTCAAATTCAAGTATCACTAGATGGATGTCGTTGGTTTGCTCACGGTTACACCAGCCATCACAGAAGTTCGGTCATCTAGTACTCCAGGGACGCCGCTTTCTGATGGCGAAGCCGAAGCGCTTGTTGCTGCTACATCCGGTTTAGCCGTAGCTTCAGCAACTGGGTCATCTCCCGATCCTCTCGATATGAACGTGTCTTCCTCCTCTGGTCAGCCAATACCAGTATCTGAATCCACATCTGCAAATCTGCACCGCTCATCACGACAATCATCGACATCATCAAATGATCCGATACACTTGTTCGATGGCGAATTCGAGACGCCACCGAAGACACGTAGTTCGAGCCCGTACGATTCTTCAAAGGTTGTCGCCACAAAAACTTTTGGCGGCTTCCCAAGCTTGAATTGGAAGACTTTCCGTCAAGATGTCAACAATTTTACTCAGAAATGTTATCTGGCGAAAAACCTACCCCACTCCCTCCAGGATCACATAAACTGTTGGTCACCGATAGCCCAACGTTTTCCTGGCCTACGAACGGTACTTGAGTGTTATATCCAGGAAAATACTGCAGACGATGAGCCTGATGCTCCTCTGATCGAAATTATTAACGACGTTGACGACGACCCGACTCCACCGTGGGAGTTTCACTATTCCAACAAAATGTGGCACGGAGAAGGAGTGCCTCCACCTGATGTCTCACGGCTCACAAGTTGTGGGTGTACGGGTAAATGTGATCCCAAGTCCAAGACTTGCGCTTGCTTGAAGCGCCAGCAGCACTACACTGGCGAGGCCGACTTTGCATATGATGCTAAAGGTCGGTTGAAACTTATTGATTATCCTATCTTCGAATGCAACGATCTTTGTGGTTGTGACGAGGAGTGTCGTAATCGGGTATATCTCATTATACCTTTGTTTTTGACATCTATCTGATATTTTGGTGTAGGTTGTACAGCATGGTCGTAAATGTTCTGTTAATATCAAGAAAACAGAGGAAAAGGGCTGGGGTCGGTACTCTTAATCCACTCCATACATAATACTCATTTTTTCACTTAGGAGTCTTCGCGGGCCCTAAGAAGATATATCAGGGTAATTTTGTTGGGATATATGCTGGTGAATTGCTTACAGATGCAGTTGGTGAAGAGCGTGGCTTGTAAGCTCTCGTTTCTACATGTATTTTGTTGAGATATCTGACACCAGAATTCAATACAGTAAGTATAACAAATTCGGACGGACCTATCTTTTCGATTTGGATTTTCACCATCTGAAAGAGGGAAAAGATGGATGGGAAGTTCAGTATACAGTTGATGCATATCATGCAGGCAATGTGGGTATTATCCACCATTATTTTTCTAGATGTTATGTTGAACTAATTATAATTCAGTTCACCAGATTCCTTGTATGGATCTCTTTCATTATCTCAACTATTATTCAGCTAACCCCTTAACCTAGAATCACTCTTGTGATCCGAACTGCCGACTCGTACCCTGTTATGTCAACGAGTCAAACCTCGACAAGCCCTTGCTTACCGTGTTTACACGTCGTGACATAGAGCCTTTTGAGGAACTCTGTTTTTCGTATTCTGGTGACTATCTCGAAGACGATGATGAGGTACGTTCTCCTTTCTGGTGAGGGGTGGTGCAGACTTATTTAATTTCGGACAGATCGAACCGCGGTCTTCACCAAGTGCTGCTGACCGAGAAGATCAAGCCGTCTACGCGAAATGTGCTTGCCGAGCCAGAAACTGCACTGGTAAGTCAGACTCCTCAGGGCACCAACACCTATGCTCATAGAAACCCGAAGGTGTGATGTTCAAGTAAAGATAGGTCGTCCGGGTGTATTGACTTGACCGGTAACAATAAATTTAATGCCACCCATGAGGACTCGTCCATACCTGATCAAGCGCCCATGAGCTACGGCACACCAATTCATGCTTCCCCAAGGAAATGCATGCGTAATCCGGCCTGTGTGCAAATCTAAATCAATCATCCTCGATGACAATAACATCTCCGAGCTGCCTCATGGAACTACGCTGGCTACTTTCACTCCCCCCTCCCAAGTTTCGCGGTGCCCGAGCCGGACCAACCGCTCTTTTCTTGCTGTTCGTGGCAGTTCTATCGTCATCACCAACCAGGTCAATATCGACCTTATTGGTTTCTTCCCTCTTCCTCTTCCCCATGTGTGCTACTCGTTTCAGGGGCAATGCGGTTTCATCATCAGAATCTTCAACCGTGATAGTTTCCCGAGGGGCGGAGGGTCCAGAATTAGCATTAGAGACATCTGGAGCTTTCTTCTTATCCTTTGTCTTGGGCGAAGGGACAACGGCGGGTACCGGTGGCGGAGGGGGTTTTGGACGGGCAAACATTTCCGTCCATTGGCGAGCTGTCGAATCATGCGTTTTGCGATTGCGGACAAACTGGGTTGCAATGGCAGGCACTAAATAGTAAATCAGAGGCCGTCGAAGAAAGGCGATATTGGTGCATACCTAGTGGATCTTCTATCAAATTGTTTATATTAGTTGGGAGCATTCTTCAACATGTTACATATATGCGCACTTGGATTCGGATCTGTTAAAAGCGAAGAGAGAGATAACATGACTTTGTATAATGATAATGCTGGAGACCAATTATGCTTGAGTATGTCGATACAAATGTTTCCCTGTTCTGATATCTGGTGCGGAGTAATTTGGAGTTGAGCTGTGTAGTTTTACCCAGTGAAACAATGGGACGGACATTCATATGATAAATCCTATGGAGGAAAAAGCCCGTGTAAGCTTATGTTTCCATATTCACGGGATTTTACTAGCCTTGTCTTGAATGTTACACGAGGCGCGGAAAAGCTAGTCAGAGTATTATATCAACTCTAGCCTCACATACTAACGCAAAATGTAACGCGTACGGATAATCAAGAGGAAGATTCACTTCGAAAATATACACCCCTCCCTCATAAACACTCCCCTCTGGTCCCGGTATACTCCCCTTCCATATGTACAAGTCATCCTCCGAGGGTCCGAGTACGATCGGACCCAGGTCCTCTTTCTTGAGGTCCGCTATTTCGCGGTGAATGCGCTTGATAGTCATCTAAAGCGCGCATTTAGCGATATTATATGCGAATGAAATTCGGACACCTACAGGGGAGGACACTCCTGGCGGCATGGTGGTGGTTGTTGATTAAGGTTGTTGTCACAACGGGCGATTAGTTGTGACATCGTGTGTGGCAATGTCACGTGGTCGCTTGACTGTTGTCGGACTTTACTAGATCCTCGGGTGAGTGTAGTTTCTTCCCGTCCGAAGTCTCCGGGTCAGGCAGAATTTGTACACCCATGCTCTAATATATAACTTTCCCCAAATATATCGAGATATAATCTAGAGGGACTACCATGGAAATCACAGCCCGCTGTTCCGAACGGGATTTCTGCGTTCCGTGAACAAATTCCAAATGCGAAAAATCACTTTCGGTTTGGCATAACCCGGCTCAATGAGAAAACTATGGTGTACTCGAGTACTAGGTCACTGGTTGAAACTTTGTTATAATCTTCGGTGCACTATTGTTACAAAGCACTGAGTCTTCAAAATATGGACCAATTCGTAAATTTGCGTCTTTCGATAGTAGTAGAAAATTTGTGCTGCAAGCGATCATAGTACCAGTTATATCACTAGTTCGATCATGATCAGAGCTTGGTTCTCAAACATGCAATCGAGGATACGTCCATTAATCGATGCGTGATAGCACTTGAGCCACAATTGTTATTCCGGCAGTCAAACCCATTTCTTCAAATAGTAGGGCATCGAACAAGTGGCTGCGGTCCCTGCGTACTGGGCGAATTGGCGAGCCTGAGGGTGTCGAGACGGAACTCGGAACGGTTTCTTCCACGTGCAGAATACAAGCATTGCCAAATAAGTCGTAACAACTCCCCTCTTCTGTTTTCCACGGTGGGCGTCTGACTCCTGGACATGCCGCTAGAAGCCAAAGCTAATCCTGTGTTGCCAATACCAGGTCTCACGCCCACAACCATCACCGGCCTCGATACTGATTTGCACAGGATGAATCAAACCTCCATAAGAGTGTGTCAAAACACGCTATTGTCGGGTTTCGAGCCTGTATCAAAAATTCGCGTCTGAAGATGGCTATCTCTCGAAACCATGGTAAAGATACGCCCATACAAGACGTCGTACAAAGGCGTTGCAAGGATTTTACGTTGGAACCATGCTATCTGGGCATTTTCCGCAACATATCTCAAACCAATTTCCTTCCGGAGCACTCTGAACCAAAAAACGTAACGAATTATCATGGGTTGAGAAAGTTGATCAAATAATAGGGATGGCCTTCGAGGCCCGCTCCGACGTTTGGAAGTGCCAAGACGGAACGTGTTCTTGGGCACGAACGCTCTCAAGCACAGCCCGAGTTTATATCGGGGCGCTACAGTTCAGATCTATCACCAGAAAGGCATCCAATTTGATCCTTTCTGGTAATATCATGGGGTAGCCTTTCGGATGACTCCTTCGGCCCCTCACGCGCTCGAATCACCCGAACCCATAAGAACGCCTAGCGTTATGTAAAATTAACTCTAATCACGTTTCAGGCTTGGAGATGATATAAAAGAATCTGCCGCGGTTCATGCCTCTTCAGATTCTTTCTAGACATTCGAAGTTCCACGACTCATCCCTCGATCTTTCAGTTCGTTTGACCATGGCCAACGATGCCGGGCTCACTTTTTCTTCCAAGAATCTCCTTCGTTTCACGCCGCTGAGAGCGCGACGAAGTACCTCATCCCTGGAATCTTCTCAGTCGCTACTGCCCGAGAAACCACGACATGTTTACTATGGTGAGTAACACCTGCCCTCTGGCCCTATTTTTAGTAGCTGTGAGCTTCTTTTGAAGAACACCCGTCATGTCCGGGGGGGAACCATGATCGAAAGACGATCTTCAAGCCGTGTGGTGTCCTCGCCGCAGTAGTGCGTTTATCTTGACGTCCACGTTTTCTTGGGAATGACACTAATATATACCTATAGTTTTTATTCCCGATCGGATTGGTCTGCTTAGTGTAAGTCGGTTTTTGTGCTTTTCCGTCCTTTCGGCTAACACTCATTGGTCATCGATAGTGTGGACTCCGACGAGGTGTGCAAAAAATGTGGACTGGACCTCTCTCTGACCCCGAAATAAGCATTGTGCAACTCATACTACGTTACGACACTTACACTTAAACTAGAATAATTGGTAATATCTCTGCACTGTAGCTATACATGTATTTATTCTGTATACTCTGAATCCTGATGACACGGACTACATCATTGGACTGGCTGGTCCTCCGGCTACTTAGTAGTTAACCGTCGGGGAACTGATGTTTTATGCGAGGGGCCCAGCCAAATAACCTGTTAAACTTTTCGAGGTCGCACGACTTTCGAGTTCGCGTTCAATAAATTATCTTTTTGGAAATTTTACCTCTAGTCCGTACTCGACCTCCCCACAATGTCCTCAGGAATCCCGTCCAGCAGCCGCCCTCAAGACAAGTTTTATATACTTTTTTTAATGAGCTTTATACCCACCATTGTTTGTGAGTTTATTTTCTCGAGGATATACATTCGCAAAATAACAGCCCTTCTGTCGTAGTTGTTGATTGTATCGCGATATACCCTGCAAGCATTGTACCGGGGCCCCTACTCTCTTTACACGAGTTTTATAAGGCCACATTTAACGACCAACTTGTAATCAACCAACCACCATGGTTCCGTTTATTCTCCCTCGTCGAGTTTCTCTACCAACTTCCTGTAGCCGTTTGGGCTGTTTGGGCACTCAAAAACAAGTCACCTAAGGTCCCTGCCACTCTCTTAGTATGGGCTACTGTTGCTTTCGGGACAACCATGACTTGTTTGTTCGAGTTTTACCACAACGAGGTCATGAGCAGTCAAGAGAAGTCCTCGTTGATTGCGATGTATGGGTGTTATGGGCTTCTCTGTAAGTTTCCATATATGAAAATTGACAAGTCGGAACTCAGAACCATTCTAGTTGGTGCTATAGCTGCGGATATGTTTTGCCGTATCCAAAAAATACTGAGTGCTGTTGCCAAGCTTTCCGCAACACAAAAAACCCGCTGACCCGCGGACTTTGGAGTCGGCCCCCGCATATAATCTAATGTGATATATTTGTCGCGTCAGTTGCAATGGTCATGCTTGTAGATTATACTTATGTGTCCAATCGGCGCAGCTTGGATATCTGAATGACTTGGCGAAAATCGATGGCTTGGAATTCATCATTGTATTGGCATGATTTTTGTTCTAAAGCAATAGCTAGGTTGGCCTGATCCGGTAAGTTTATCCCAGCCTTCCCTACCTGAAGAGCAGAACAACACCCGACATGCGATATTCTGCTCAAATCTGGTAAGTCATGCGTGTCAGCGCATCTTGATATCATGGTTATTAGAACCGCTTCAGCCGCTGGGAAGCCTAAATAAAAGAATTTGCTATCTATCCCCAATCGGTCCTATTCCATCGGTGAAGAGTTTTCAAGACAGGGCACTGCCTCTTATGTTCCCGCCAGTCCATCCTCTGGCATTCCTGGATCATAAATCATGAATGCTGCCCTATTCTAAAAAAAAAAAGTCTTCGGACCTTGGTGCAATACAAACTCCTGCATACACCGCACCGCATTTCGGTCGCATTATTGCACTTGATACATTTTTGGATATACCCGTCGTCGCTGCGCTTTCTGAGTGCCACATTTATCTCTCTCAGCCTCACCAACGACACCGGGAGGATCTGGGTGTCATTTCAAAACCCACGTCAATGTGCCAGAGATCTTGTGATATTATGACCGCACCTCGATAGTGTTCGGATCCTCGATTCTAAATCCAGTATGACCGTCTAAGAAGTGATGGGGACGTAAACTGGTGATGCAGAGCGTGTGTCCAATTCGGAAGTTTCTTGCATCATGGAACGGATTGGATGTGTACATTGCTACAACAAAGGAGGTCTGTGTAATATCTTTCACCGAAAAGACGGGACGCCCCATAAAAGATAGGTCTTCCATGATCTATGTATGTTAATGTATGTTCAACGTACTGCAATCACCAGAGAACAATACCTCCATGAGCAAAATCCAGCTCTCGCCTGGTTCTGGAGGAAGTACTGGCATATGGGCTGCATCCGGGAAGGCAATAATATCGTCAAGATTGAGGGCGTACTTTTCGTCGGACCCATGAGCCATAGTTGGTGAAAACCCGAAAGTGCTCAAGTCGTATAAGTATATCCGACACGATGATGTGCACGTGTGTTTCAGTCACGTGTTATATATTATGACACGCGTCCAAGGTTATGTTTCCATTCGCTAACCTGATCATGATGGACATGCATAAAAAAATTTCCAATCGCGGCTCAGAGGTCTCAGGATGTGACGCCTGTAAAATGGGGCCTACAAGCTTAATATATTTAGGAAATATCAGAGGAAAAATAATGGGTAAGTTCATATCCTCAAACAAATGACAAGAAACAAATATGGTAACTTTGATGATGCGCTACCAGAAACAAACCTATGCGTGCATAATACTACTCAGTCCTGTTCCATCAACGAAGGGATTTGAGTACGCGACACTGCCTCTTGTGAAGATCAGGCCAATCTGCCCTTTGACGTGCCTGAATGTGAACCATGAGTATCATATATATTGTATTATTAGGAATCAAACCCGAGAAACCACAAACCCCGCCACGATACAGTGACATACAGACTGTACGCCATGCGCCCCCGTAATTATTATATTTTACGCATTTCTAAAGTTTGCCGCTATCACTCCGCTGATTGAGTCCTGCGATATATCAAGCGAAAGGCATCCACGTCATAATTTCAACCCAAAGAGCTCTAGTCATAATAACTTTAAAGCCTGCCTGTCCGTCGAAACACGATGGAGGTGCGCCCGTTTGTCATGCAAAATGTGTGTCCAAATACATTGGGACTTTCTGGCGTCCTTGGCCCGGCTGGACGTATACATTGTGAACACAAAATCAGGCCCCATGATACTCCTCATTGCAGAAACATGTCGTTACATAAATGATTTTCCGGTGATAATCTGTACGTGCCAAGGTAGGTATTCAAAATCCACGGCATGAGTGAAACCACAGGTTCCCCCAGGTTCCGCAGTAGAAGATGGAAGGTAGGTTACATCTGAGAAAGTAATTATACTACTGATGTCAAGAGATATTTTTCGTTCGATACGTGCACCATAACCCAAGGCAAGGCATTGAATTTGCCAACTTATATTCTGAGTGGGAGTAGGCGTCGACACGTGCGTTTTTGGGGTGAAGAAATGTCACGTGCCATCAATAACCTTGTCGTTGACCACGATGAGCGAAACGCGTCAATACGGTGAACTCGCCACTCAGCTGGTGATGGAATCCCGCAGGTCTACTCAAACAGATACTCTACTTAAATACAACGATTCCATCATTCGGTCAATCATTCGCGAACAACGGGACCTTGAAAGAGCCACAGAACAGTACATGCGAATCACCGAACCAGGGAATACTCCCCCACCCCAACTCCTTATCCTTCAGACGATCATAAATCGAAATAAACGGTGTCTTCTTGCATATCACTCCCATCGCACCGACCGCCTGCGAGATCTATACTGGGCCGTTGGCGGTGCGTTGCCACACATCCTGTCGAATCAAGAAATCAGAGGGAAGCTGTCTCCGCATGAGGTGGATTTCCTTAGGCAATACAACACCTCGGTTATGGAATTTCGTTCCGATTTCTCCTATGAGCTCGATATCATGGCCAGCATCACCCACCCACCGAAGGACATCCATACGCTTGTCAGAGTGGTGAGGGATTGTGGAGTGATTCAGACAGAGTTAGGAAGTATCGATTTCCGAAAAGATCAAAGGTTCATGGTCCGAAGGGCAGATATCGAGCATCTTATTGTCCAGGGCTATCTAGAAGAAGTGTAGCGCCCCACGGTGGTATGTGCTTACCGCCCAGGATCTGACGTGACTTTCAACCCCACGCTTTATCACACAGGTATCGTACACCACGGTGCGAAAGCTTACTCCGCCATCCCAAACCTTCCGTTTTTGGATTTCGGGGCGTTGCCCGTCGCGTTATCTGGGTGGTTTATTCTAGTCTATGGCATGGGAGAACCGTGATCCCACTCTATCCTATTTCTCACCAAGGGGGGACACCCGGAAGAGTGTTAGGAAGAAATACGGACAACAAGTCGAGCCATGTTGGCACGAGGTCGCTCCAAGATATCTAAGCCATATCTGCTAAAGAAAATGCGAAGGTATTTGGTAGTCATGGTTTACAATTCATCGGCGTTCTTCCCAGTCTCCCGCCAAGTAGAAAAAGAACAAGAATTAATAACGAAGCTCTGTGTGATGGGCGCAGTATATTAGGTGCAGTGTTGTTCGTATAGTTCTAATGGGAACTTTTCTTCGAGACTTGTCAATTATTTGAAGTTAGATGAGTATCCGCACCGGTTACTTTCTTTTTGCCCTGAACACGTGACTATCATATATAATCTGCCCACAGCAAGCTAGGAAGAGATTTGCTCTCGACCTCACGCACATCACGACACAAACGGATGGCCTAAATATCCCGATACGTTCACCCGTGAATGGAGATACGAGCATCATGATGATCAGTAATAGACGAATCGTTGACTTATCCAGACATAGATTATGGGGCCGAATGATGGAACGAGACCCAGTTAAATGCATTTTATCTTGCGGGGGATCAACCGATGAGACCCTTTTCTTGTGAATTATTCACTGGGAGCAGTCTCAGGGCGCAGAGAAGTTCCGAGTTGAAGACTGTTTGTGTTGCGCTCCATGCATTCCCTGGCAGTAGCACTGGGCGCAGGATCACGATTCTGGGGGAAATCGAAATGACACCGAAAATATGTTAATGTAACTATTATACTGGCTCCAGTAAAAACGTTCGCTTACGAGAGCCCATATTATTCGAAGGTTCAGTTGCTCTAGGGGATCTTTGGCACGAACTACATCAATACAGGAATACCAGAATAATGATTAGGAAGAACATAAGAAGGTTCTTCATGCAACGGGAACTCTACACTAGTGGAACTGCATGGATTGGGCAGTAAAGCAAATGAAGACCTCGTCTAGCCGGTTACCATTGGCCCCATATCAAACAAATATAAAAACAAGAGCTTGGTTCGTAAGTTCCTGATACTGAAACTAGGCTTTCGGTGGTACCTTCGATAACAAATGGTACCAAACCTCACGACAAAAGTGGTGATGT
>MU150271.1:169366-228065 GCA_015584075.1 Collybia nuda
GTCGAGATCAGAATTATCTGATTCCCGTTCCTGCTCAGGAAGCAAATTCAATGCACCCATACATGGCCCTAAGGGCAATCGTTTTGCGGGCCTTCCCTGAAGGTGAGCGGTAGTCTTTCTTTTTTTTCCTATACCCTCTCGTTTTTGCGGGAGGCGTAACTTTGCTCGTGTAGCTTTCGTTCGCCTCTCATTATCAAGATCTTTTGGTTCAACTAAAAGGATAGCCGTTGCAGTTTGTCCCTGGCCACGCGCTGCACGTCCAAATCGTTGCCACAGTGTACAAAGATCGCAAGTGGCCTTCCATTGAACCACAATCTCGACATCTGGGAGATCCATGCCCTGCTTTGTGCGTAAATCCATGTGTCCCCATAGAAGGCTCAATGACAAACCATTCCAAAGGCATCTGTAACACACAGTCCCCAAGTGTTTGACTTTTTTATTTCCTCAAGCTCTTCCTCCCGGTACGCGTTCGTCATTGTTGAGTGAAAATACTTAACCTTGTCATGTAGGGATTTTGGTAACAGTCCCCGTAAATATTTCGTTGCATGCTCCGTTTCCTTGGTATTGTCAAAGAACACCAAGAACTTCTTGGGTTTTGGAGGTTGAGCCGCTTCAGTGAGTAAATTCCAGTCACTATAGTCATTTACAATTAAGAATGCAAGGTCTCGGTAGGAACCTGCAGGGAATACCAAGCCGCGCACCATTAGGCGAATGTCCGGGCGATCATTCGACCGTAATATCTGCTCAGTTTTTTCGGGTCGAAGGCTGAGAAGACTAATGATGTCGAGCATCACGTTGGGAGGCACGGTGGCAGATGCAACATAGAACGGGGTATTGGGGACAAGGTGCCGTAGAAGACCAACGCGCCGATAATCTTTCCTGAAGTCTCCCCATTGACTAATACAATGTCCTTCGTCGAAGATGAAATTGAGGATGCGCGCAGCTACGCTCCGCTTCTCCCAAAGCTTTTCCATTTCTTTACACATTAGCAATTCGGGATTGATGATGACAGCGTGGTATTTGCCCTGTTCGATATCCTACAGGAATAAGATAACATTTCCAACAAAGAGCTGATCAACTTACTTTAAGAGTCGTTGGTGTATAGTTTTCAGCACTGACTGCAATGGCATTTAACCCAGCATTGGCAAGTGCCACAACATTCTGTTTACCAAGAAGGTTAAGTGGAGTGACGACAATTGTCATTCTATCCAGTCCGTCATCCAAAGCCATGACTAATGGGATCCAAAACGACAGTGTCTTTCCAGCACCTGTAGCAGCACAGCTAACAACGTCCTTCTTGTCGCAATATAATGCACGTGCCACTTGTATCTGATACCAACAGGGGCGCTTTTGAAATTTGAGTTCGACAAGATCCCAGATTGCCTTGATACTCCATTCGCGCATGGTTAATGATGTCGCCGAGGACCGCATTGATCTTGTTGATTACCCGGATTTGGAATGTCACTTGTCGTGACACAAAAAGTGAAGCGAGATGTTTTAATTCCATTTACACATGTTTGGTCTACATACAAAAAAATCGAATTAAAGTTCCATATTAGGATTTTGAGGGTCATGCCCGAGATCACCGAGAACAGTGGGACCAGCCCCTCTACAGCTTTCACGGAGTAATGTTTGCCACTGCAAACAGAAACAAATATTTATTTCACGTGACAGCGGCGAGGGGTTGGTTCAAGGAGCCTGCACTTCCCCCCCATACAAAAACTTGGGGCCGGCCTGGTCCGACCCGGGTCTGACCCGAGGGCCGGTCCACCCAACGACCCCCCGGCCCTCGGGGTCGGCCCCGGCTCAACCCGGGGCCGCAAGGTCCTGGCCCGGACCGTGGACAGTCTAACGTTGGGAGAAGATAAATATTTCAAACTCTCAAGCATTGTCATCGAGGGACGGGCGTTGATGAGTAACTTTCCAGGGCATAAAGGGATGCTCACACCCTTCTAGGACAGTTTCATGAGTGTATAACATGTCCACAGCATGGGGCGTATCTTAAAAGTTGAAACATTGTTGTTAACAAGTTTAGTTGAAGTGGATCAGTACCTGGAAGATGAAAAAAGGGCGCGGTACATGCTGGCACATGCGGATTCGAAGGTGCAAAAGGTCACGTCACGGTTGTCATGGTTCTATCGAACGAATAACTTCAATAACGATCCCACCAGTTCCAACATTACGTCGAGAAAAAAGAAAGGTAAATTATGGAATACTCTGGTCTGCTCAAGTTCATGCAATCAGAACACAAGGCGACCAAGGTTCGTGGATCTGGCGGTATTTTATACCTGCTAAAACGGAGAAATAACCACAAAACTCAGCCAGCGGTCTTCTCAAGATTATCTCAGGGCAATCTCCTGGCTGTAACCCGTCATTTTTGCACCGAGTTTCAAAATCAGGTCCGGGTTGTTCTTATGCGGGTTGTCGCTTCCGCAGGTACGTTAAGCCGTTGCTAGTAGCATGAAGGGCATGAACTAAATATACGACATGCTTTCCCTTGAGAATCCAAGGTACATGAGGACCAAAATACGCTCAAACTCAGAGACACACTTTCAGGATATTTATTTCCTTTAGCACTTAACATGGTATACAAAGATAGCCCTCACCTTAGTGTACATAGAATTCGGACTCAGGGCGCTCGGGTTATGGTGGTCTATCGGTGTCTTTCCCGTCACCGTACAATAGGAACATCCCCGGAAAGTTACCAACAGGAACTTGCAATCAAATTCCTAATGGCGGTAAGATGATCGTTCCATCATTCCAGTGCACGGTAAAACGTATTCTTATTCACAGGACTTTGTGAGAAATCGGTGACCTTTTGATGTATCATTCATATGGGCACGATTATCACTGACATGACAATATAATGACGATCGCGATAATAGGTATGCTCTCACAATCTCTAATAAGGACTCGGGGGTCAGAGTCCGATTGAGTGTTCATCCTTTTCACGAACTGGGAGCCTAGAGTTTCCATCCCTGGTGGATTTTTTCACATCAAACACTCTTAATTTTATTCAAAGTCCATCTCGAGCCATAATGTCAAGTACTGGTGGCGCCACCGCGAAAGCGGATGCAGATGCAAAATCGGTTCAGCCCATTATGGCTCTGATAGGACGCCTGTTCTATGTAAATGGTGTTGGAACAGCAATAGGTCTCCTTCTCTACGGTACCCACTATGCCCACGCCAACGTATATCTATACCAATAGCATTTTTATAGGTGTTTATTTCGTTGTATTTATTATCTGCATGCAGAAAGCAAGGTATGTTCTGTATATGCTCTTCCAACCCGGTTACCCTACCAATCCTTACATCCCCATCACAGGCAGCGTTCCCTAAAATCGGGCGCACCTCGGCTATGGCTCCTAGGGGCACTGCTGTTCCTCTTCGTCTCAACCACCGTTCGATGCTTCTTAGATACCTTCAGCTTCTTTAACCAGATTTATACCTACCTCGTCGACAATAGTTCACCCTTGCGGTTACGCGGGAATCTCTTTGTCCAGAGATATATGGCCGTCGTGGTCTTGGCAAATTTTTCTACACCCATAAATGTGAGTTCAGAATCAACATTATATCAGTAACCTGATGGATATCATAGTACATTCTGTCAGATTACATCCTCGTCTGGCGCACGTGGGTGCTGTGCAGAGACAACAGGGTTCTGTTAGTAATACTCGCGTTTCTGGCTCTTGCCGACACAGGTCACATATTCTACCTTACCCTATTTTCTTTGGTCTAATTATGAGCGCTTACTAGTCTTGGGTATAACCTACCTCACTGTTACAGCTCTCTCAACACTAGAAGTTCTCAATTTTAGTACAGAGGGTGCAAGGCTGGCTGCTCTTTCTTCGCCACTGCTTGTTACATTCTCTTTCATATCTTTAACAACGAACGTGCTAGGCACCACTTGCATTGGATTAAAAGCCTGGTCAGTGACATTGCATTCTGTATTGGGATATCCCTTTCATGAATCCTGGACAGGAAACATTATAATACATCAAAGGCCGTTGCCTCGCGTGGTGCGGTATTGAACATTCTGATAGTTCTCATCGAAACTGGTGCCTTTATGGCAGCGATCCAGGTAATTTCTCCATATATATTGAAGGCGCTGAATTGAAGAGGCTTTGTTGTAGCTTATTGCCGCTATCCTCAGCATCTTATCATCATACGGTGACAAGACTTTCACCTCCTCGGAGTTTATAGCCATTGTTTTCTACGAAATCGCCCTGTTTACAGCGGTGAGTCATTTTTGATGCTGAAAAGCCCCCGCCCACTCACAGAGATGTAGGCAATATTGCCCACGGCTACGGTTATCATTGTATGGTCTTTCAACTCGCTCGAGGTGGTAATCGGTGTGAGCGATGCTGAGGTTAATACACGCGCAGTCTCGCAACTATCGACTCTTCGATTTGGAGAGAATCCGAGGAACGTGGGGCGATCAGGAGGGCAATCACTCGGATATAATTCAACGACACGTTCGGGGACCACCCGCCAAGGTTAGATTTACCAGTGGTCTTGCGAAGTCAATTATATGAAGTATGGTGGCACTGTCTAGTCGTTCATTTGACTGGCATGCCAAAATATTGACCTTGCAATATTTGTCGCTATTCTACAAATCATCTCCTACATAGGCTTTGAAATTAGGTATGGCACGCGACCACCAACAATAAACGACCCTCTTTGTAGAGTTTACTCTAACTCAAGCCAATGGCATCGTGATGATACTACAAACATTTTCAATATTGAACGAAAGTTATATATACAAGATTGCTTGTTAAAATGAGTGCGAAGATATTGTGCTACAAATAGTAAAGGATAGTGATACAGTAATAGTCCAATGTGGTTGTAAGAGTGTTCTTGAGAGTATTCCTGTCAACTCATCAGGCTTCGTCATCTTCTACACCAATCTGACACTTCGAGATAATCTCGAAGAGCTCCCAACAGAGATAAATTTGCTCCATTGTTCTCAAACCGACTCCGTGGGTGTACCATTCAATGCCTTGTTCATTGATGTTGTGTATGACCTCGGGGATTGGGAGCCCAGCGAGAGAAGGAATGCAATATTGCATGACCCGCACGAAGTAGTTTGGATCAATGAATACAACCCGGGAACCAATTTCGCTCTTCATTATGTGTAGGACAAATCGTAGTGCCATTTTCACGGAGTCCTTTCCGTAAACAACATGCTCTGATTTTGTACCCACTTGACATAACAGGTGGAATCTGTCGCTGAGGTGTTTGTCAATAGACATTTGGAGCGCGTCGCAACCTGAGGGGGAAAGTTGATGTGGGTCGGCATACTCGGAAGGTAGGATAGAAGAAATTATGCGAAAGAGGAGCGCCTTTTGCTGATCTAGCGTTCCCTGAGCAAGCGCCCTAATTAGAATGTTCCAATGCGCTTCTCCCTGCGCGATATGGGATAAAACCCAAGAGAACTTCCACTGGGAGATATCAGCGGGCAGGTCATGATGGCTGACCTCATGTAGTATGGTGCATTCTGAGGGCCTCACAATTGACAAAAGTGTGTCACGATGAAGCGGCGAAATGGGGTTCCGCATAAACACTATAGTTTGCAGAAGCTGTCGCGTCAAGGAATAATAATCCGTATCTGGAATTTCAGAGAGTAAGTGAGCACCCACTCGTGTAGAAGCTTCATATGCTGCTACACTAGTTGGTGAAAGCTGTAGAAGGAAGGATGCGAATGGCACCAGGGGATCAATATGTGGAGCATCCTGATATCGGATGTAAGCTTTGCCAAGGAAGTTTTGTGCTGTTGGATCTCGGCTGCGAAATAATACAATGTTGTTGGGTGGCAATTGAGAATCATTTAATGTACCCACTCAAGTTTCAAAATGGGGTTCATGAGCCTGGTTATAAAATCCCCAATACATTCCGAATCCCAATTGGCAAGAGCCCGAATAAGTTGTTTAACCTCGCAGTGGCCGATCTGTATGAGAAGGAGGCGCATGGCGTGGTTATAAACACGCGAGCAATATTCACCAGGCCTGTTTGGGTAGTTTCTAAATTTAGGTAAATAAGATCACAGATAAAAGCCCAGTCACCTTAAGAAATCAATGATCTCTTTATATATTTGTTCACCATCATCACTCTCCCAGAAGATTTGTTTTCCGTGTGGAAAGTTCCGGTCCAGTTCCGACAGATAACAATGAAGCCGGACTTCATCCCATGCACGTATCACCATCTTCCCCAACGCCTTGATAAATTTCCCAGATGTCTCCCCCAGTCCTGGAATTGTACTGGATGTACTCATCGTATCTCCGTAATCCGAGACAGAGATGGACGAGGACCATGCTCGGGGTATTACTGATCCGTGGGTGGGCGTAAAAGGTAGCCTACGGCGAAGAATACGTCGTGTGGGGGAAGTTACATCCTCTCTTAACACCAAATTAGCTTCCTCGGATATCGTACTCGGTCCTGCAATGCTAACTTTGGTGGATTTGGAGTTGATCGAGGAGGTCCAAAATTGTCGTACCGCCGCCATTAGGGAGATGGGGACTTGGCCTAAAATTCATCGATGGCTGAAGAGCCTATTTAACGAACAGAGGCTTGGAATATCCAGTGCATAGTAGATACAATTCCCTGCCACGTTGGAAAGTCCAACAATGACATCCACATAGTCTCGTCAGTGAGGGTGTGGCAGGTAATGACTACTAACGTTGATATCGTCTTGCATCATTACGAACGGGTATCATGGTGAGGATGGCTGTTAAATTTCTGGTGGTAGTGGCAGTGTGTCGTAATAATGAGTAGTGAAAACCTGAAAATTAATAAGTGATGTTATGATAGTGAATCAATTTAGTATTCCCACGTGAGCTTAGACCGCGGCGGCGGTACATAACCCTCCTCCTAGACAATGATCAACCCGAGTGATTTTCATGAGCTATGCCTCTGACGGATCCGATCATTTCTGGATCATACAACCGGGTTGTCTATAATATCGCCCCATGGGAGTTCCGTAGGAGCCGTTTCAGCTTTGTACTCAAAGGCTTTCGCGGGAATACAGAGATGTTGAAAGCAACCATGCCACACATTATAATTTAGTTATAGGTTACTAGCTGGAAAAAAATCAGCCCTGTACTTTTCAGCTTACTTGTGTCCCCTATCTTTAAATTTTTCTCAATATGGACCCCCACAATCATGACATACCGGTACATGTAACATTTCATCACCTCCTGCCTCCATAATTTATCCTGATCCGTAGCCTCGGAACAGATAGGCGGTACACTAACCTTTTAGAATGGTCCTGCTTTGATTCTTTGCATAAGGACGCTACGGATGATTTGGGTCCAAAATTTTCCCAAAATAGACCGAGATAAAATTATATCTGTGCTGGCATGAATATATTTTTTAAGTTTCGCTCACTATAAATCATATCATGCATCCGAACTACCGAGAAAGAATTATTTTGACCGTTATATCAAATTTTCAAATCGAGAGCGGCGCAGAATGAAGAGTTGATAATATAAGTACTACACCCCAGTGACCCCACAGGGTAATGACATGCCATTATAAATGATAAGCTATTGCAAAGGATATAATTAAGAGGACAAACTAAACCGATGAAAACCTGATATAGAATTAATTGCCCTTATCATAATATCATCACTCATCCTCGTCTTGTCCCACACTACTCTGGCCCCTCGAAATGATATCGAAGAGTTCCCAACAGAGGTATATTCGCTCCGTCACTTCTGTGCTTCCCGCACTGGTACACCATTCGATGCCTTGTTTTTTGATAGTGTGTATAGCCCGGGAGGTTGGAATTTCTGAAAGAGAAGGGACACAACTTTGTATGATCCGCACAAAGTAGCTCGGATCAATAAAGTCAACTCGGGAACCGTTTTCACTGTTCATCGCGTAGAGGATAAATCGCAAGGCAATGTTCACGGGGTCCTTTCCGTGGATGACATCCTCAGATTTTATACCTGCTCGACAGACGAGGTGGAATCTTTCTGCCAGATGTTGGTCAAGGGATATTTGGAGCGCGTCGCGAGGTAGAAGCCGATACGGATCGGCAAACTCAGAGGGAAGGATTGAGGCGACAACGCGGAACAGGAGTTCCTTTCGGTAGTCCAGTGTTCCAAGAGCCAAGGCCTGAGTTAATGTATCCCAACACGCTTCCCCGTGCGCTATGTGGGACAGAATATGAGAGAATTTCCACTGGGAAATATGGATGGGCATTTCATTTTGGCCGTGTTCCGGTGATACAGTGCATTTCGGAGACCCTACTATTGGCGCGAATACATCACGGTGAAGCGGGGAAGCGGGCTTCTGCGTGGACTCCAGGATTCGCAAAAGGTGCCGTGTCAGTGAAACATTATCGGTGTCTGAAATTTCAGAGAGTAAGTGGGTCCCCACTCGCGTGGAAGCCTTGTACGCTGCTACACTGGTCGATGAAAGTTGTAGGAGGAATGATGCGAATGGTACTAAAGGATCAATGTGTGGGGTATCCTGGTATCGGATATACGCCTGCGCAAGGGAGCTTTGTGTTGCTGGGTCTCGCCTTTTTCGAAAGTGGGTAAGTAAATAGTAGTTAATAAAGCCGATATACTTACTCTACCTTCAGAACAGGGTTCATGAGTCTAGTCAGCAGATCTTCAATATGCTCCATATCCCAGTCGACAAGACCTCGGATGAGTTGTTTGACCTCGCGGTGGCCAATCTGTATTAGGAGGAGCTGCATGGCGTGTTTGTAAACACGTGTACTATATATTCCAGGTCTGGAAGAATGTATTTTAAATTTCGGACAAATGAGCTTGCCACAGGTAAATAATTACCCACCTTGAGAGGTCAATAAGCTCTTCGTACATTCGTTCACCATCATCATTTTCCCCCAAAACACGATTTCCATGTGGAAATAACCGACTCAGCGCCAACAAGTGAAGACGGAGCTGGATTTTATCTAACCCACGCAATGCCATCTTTCCCAGAGCCTTGATAGCTCTCCCGGATATCTCCCCCGGGCCGGGGACCGTGCTCGATGTACTTGCCGTATCTGTATGATCTGACACGGATAAAGACGATATCCGTGACCAAGAGTTAATTAACCTGTCAGAGGACATCGAAGGCTCCTCATGGCGAGCGATACGCTGGATGATAGAAACTACTATCTCTCCTAATGCCAAAATAGCTCTCCCAGATATGGTGCCCAGACCTATAGTGCTTGCATTGGTGAGTTCGCTGTTGGTGGATTCGGTGAAGATTGAGGAAGTTGAAGGTCGCCATACCGTCGGCATATGTGGGAGAATTCTTCAGTATTTTACGACTCATCCATGCCTGAACGGCCTATTTGACGGGCTGAGGCCATCCAGTGCAGAGTGGATACATTTCCCTGCCACACTGGAATTTCTACCGATGACGCATGCACAGTAATATCTAAAATGTTGAGATGTTTTTGAGAGCGTCGCGGACAGCGACTACTGACCTTGATACCCACCTGCATCACTATGGAAAAATTATCGTGGTGAGGGTGGTTGTTACTTTTTTGTGGAGGTAGAGGCTGTGTGTCGCGATGACGGTGATGGGAGTGATGGGAAAAGAAACCCAATCACTTCGGCTTCTCACACGGGCCGCGGTAAGATACATCGTTCAGGCGTATCGCTGAGCGACTATGAAGGCGCCACTGGAAAAAAAACCTCTGACGCATCTCCATGCTATCGATGCGGTGAGTTTTGAATATTACTGTCCAGTGTCCACAGGCCCGGGAGTTGTTCTGATTCAATCTGCACTTCGCCGAAATTGTAGAAAATGCTGGAAAGTCACTGTCGTCCATGTCATTATTTAACTATGGGCTCACATGTCGGGTACCTAGTCTCGGGATCTGGATATCTGCCGGCTGGAAACCTCGTAGTATATCGTCTCCGACGCACCCATTTGGCACCCACGCTACATGTTTCTGTTCAATAATTTATGTTAGCTGAACCATGAAGGGATACATAAACACCAAGTAAAAAACCTATACTGATTTCCTCGGGAGGTTTGCCACAGGTTTTTTGGAGCGAGATGTTATTTTCTAAAAATAGATTTAGAGCGCTGGTAAGGATGAATTTGAAGTCGAGTGAAACCCAAGGTAGTCAGTACTATTGAATATCTCATTTCAACTTTCGGAGAGAACTACTTTGATCAAATAGTCACGATACGGTTTTCTAGGGTTTCATTCCCTCTACAATCTATATTTGGAGGAGCGCTTGGCACATTTGTTGGTGATCATTAAGAGTGTTGACTGAGGGTAATTAAGGAGAAAAGACATAAAATCAGTCCGTGTTTCATAGGGGATGAACGAAGAGTATGTACCGTTCAATCCTGTATGAAACATGAACGCTGAGGAAGGGTTTATTATTTAGGTTCCCTGACAAAGTTACTGAAAAAATGTTGTGTTCAACACCGCTATTATTATTATTAAACCCAAGATATGCTACTGTAACTGACATTAATGCAAAGATAGTTTATATATAGTGAAAAAAAGACTAATCTAGGAAGTGTCGCTAAATCATCACTCATCCTCATATTCTCCGACGCCACCCTGCTCCTTCGAAATGACATCGAAGAGCTCCCAGCAGAGATGTGTTCGTTCCACCACTTCCGTGCTTCCCGCGCTCGTGTACCATTCAATACCATGTTCTTTGATAGTGTGCACGACCTCGGGATTTGGTATCTCAGCAAGAGATGGGACACAGCTTTGTATAATTTGGATAAAGTAGGTTGGATCGATGAACGTTATAGGGGGTCCAGTTTCGCTGTTCATTGCATATAGAACAAATCGCAATGCAATGTTTACGGGATCCTTCCCGAACGCTGCTTCTTCTGATTTAATGCCTTTTCGACAGGCTAGGTGGAACCCTTCTGCAAGGTGTTTATCCGTGGACTTTTGGAGGACGTCACGGGAGAAAGGTTGATACGGATCAACAAATTCGGAAGGTAGGACTGAGGCCACAACGCGGAAAAGGAGCTCTTTTTGAAGGTCTAGTGTTCCCTGGGCAAGGGCTGTGACCAGAGTGCTCCAATGAACTTCTCCCTGCGCAATGTGGGATAGAATCCAGGAGAATTTCCACAGGGAGATGTTTACGGGCATCTCGTCGTGACCAAGCTCTTGTAGCGGAACTCGTTTTGGGGAACCCACGATCGATGCAAAGATGTCACGACGGAGTGGTGGAACGGGTTTCTGCACGGATTCTAGGGTTTGCAGAAGGTGTCGCGTCAATGAAACATTCTCAGTGTCTGAAATTTCCGAGAGTAAGCGGGCCCCTGCCTGCATAGAAGCCTCGTATGCTGCTATACTAGCTGACGATAGTTGTAGGAGGAAAGACGCGAATGGCACCAGAGGATCAATATGTGGGGTATCCTGGTATCGAATATAGGCCTGCGCAAGAGAATTTTGCGTTGTTGGGTCTCGACTACAAGAATGGGTTATAGAGCGATAATCAATGCAGAATTAGAATGCTCACTCGACTTTCAGAACGAGGTCCATGAGCCTGGTCAACAAATCTCCAATACGTTCCACATCCCAGTCGACAAGGCCCCGAATGAGTTGTTTAACTTCGCGGTGACCGACTTGTATGAGAAGGAGGTGCATGGCATGTTTATAAAGACGCGAACTATACACGCCAGGTCTAGATAGATAGGAAAATGTTAGTTCAATCAGACCACAGGTGAGGGTTTGCTTACCTTGAGAGGTCAATAATTTCTTCGTACATTTGTTCACCGTCGTCCCCTTCCCAAAAAACTCTGTTTCCGTGTGGAAATAGACGATCCAACGACGACAAACGAAGGCGGAGCTGGATTTCATCCAGCCCTCGCAAGGTAATCTTGCCCAAAGCTTTGATAGCTCTCCCGGATACTTCTCCTGGGCCGGGAACTGTACTTGATGTACTCGCCGTGTCTGTGTAGTCTGACACGGAGGTGAATGATGTCCGTGACCGAGATTTCATTAACCTGGTGGACATCCAAGGTTCTCCACGGCGAACGATGCGGCGAGTGGTGGAAATGACTACCTCGCCTAAGGCCATGATAGCTCGCCCGGATACTACACCCAGGCCAATGGTGCTAACATTGGTGGATTGGCTGTCGGTAGTCGAGGTGAAAGTCGAGAAGGTTGGGGATCGCCATATCGTCGGCATGGGAGAAAGAGGGACTTGGCGACCTTGAAATCATCTTTGTTACTAAATGCTTCTCTGACGAGCTGAGGCTATCCAGTGACATGGTAGATCGTTAAAATCACGACCCCCCACAACGATAGAAACTCTCGGCGATGACGTGTGTATAAAATCTCAGCATATCCTTGGACGAGTGATAGACGGCGACAGCTTCGATACCATCATGTATTATTACGGATGAAGTCCGTGGTGAGGATGGATGTTGTTTTTTGGAGGTGGCTGTGTGTCATGGGATGCGATGTCCGTGATGGGAAGATGAAGGTATAAATCTCTCACGACCTCACCTGGTTGATTGGGCGGTACCATCACCAGGTCCCAAACCCAAAGTATTGTAGAAAATTAATAATGTTCTTACAAAGAAATTTTCGTTCTATATACTACAATTTAGCCTTATTTTAGGAGGACAAGCCAACGGCGATTAAGCGGAACAGTTATACATATCTTTCGTGGGGCAGACTGCCGGCATTTTAGAACATCAACCTCCGGATGTTACGTTCCGCCAGCACCGCCAAACTGTCGTTCATTTGTGGGTCGGCTAGGTTTGGGCGGTGCGAGCAACTCAACTAAACCCCATTATCGAGTAACTGTGGTAGGGCACATTCTCAGGGGCCTCCCCATCTTGCTCGCAGCTGCGTCAAATACATCAATAGCAGATCGACTATCGTCACTGATGAGGATCGTATGACCAACGGCATTCTCCTCCATCTGCTGCTCCTTGCAAGCCTCCTAGCCCACCCATGTAAAGTCTTTGTTACGAGTTGGAACACTTCGCATATTGAATGTGTTGATAGCCAACGGTAATTTCCGCGTGCCAAGAAGGCTTTTACGTTAATGAAGGGGTGTGCGGTCTGGATCATAACATGCACTGATTCGGCTAGGCTTTCAACTCTGATATAAAATTCGGTTGCTAATTCCCAAGCATCCCAACCACTTGACATCGGGTCTGGCTCCACATTAGCTGTCGGTGAGAGGCTATCCGCCTCTGTTGAGTACCCGGGTTCCGGCTGCCTGGAATTTACGATATCCCTTGAGGTTGAAGCAAACGGCGGACTCCCTAATGTGCCACTTGAACAAGATTCAGCATCCAAGTTTGCAAGGCCGTCGGCGCCTGTACTTCTGGATGCAAGTGTGATGGTCCTTTCATGGGGGTTATGGTACATCCGTCGTCCGGGAACGAGTTCTGGCTTATATGGTTGAAGTAAGTGGGAGTACATCCGCCTGAGAAAACCAGAGATGTTTTTAATTGGGTTTTCAAGGGTAAAAGGGTTGGGACCACGAAGAGTGCCTGCGTAGGCGTGCAAAGTAGGTATATGGATCACAGGCCATACGATCTTGATAACCATTGGTAGTTCATATTCCTGCGGATGTTCAGCGAAGGCTTCAGATGTAGTGGATGTCCCCTCAGATGCGGTGGATTCTAAAAGAGAGACTTGGTTTTTGAAATTTTGAAATAATGAGGATGAGTTATAAACCAGCGTTGCTTCCTCCGCTACAGCGGTTTCCGAAGGTGGGGATTCATTATCCCGTTCGACCTTTTCATTCGAGTTTGAGTCTCCAACATCATGGTTGGAGGCCGCATTAGATGGGGGAATATTAGGCTCACTTTGAACCGGAATTTTGGGGTTGTTAGTTTCTACCGTTTGAATGGTAGAGCCTTCAACCCTCTCAATATCTTGGCTTTCTTGGCTCTCGCATTCTGGCTCCAAGCCAATCTCCCTCGCTTGAGGTGCCGCCTGTACCACTCCTTCTGTATCGACGTCCCGCATGTCATTGTGTCTATCATGGGCTTTCTCTTCGACATGCACCCCGTGACTCTCCTCATCGTCCCCCTCTACCTCCTCTTCGTACTCTTCTATTTCTTCGTCGATAGTCGACAAAGAGTTAGACCTAGGGCGTTTCGGGGTGGAAGGCCTGTCGGGGATTAGCAAAGGACCTGAGTCTTGCTGCTGTCCCACTATATCCAAAGGATTCCACGGTTCCAACTCGATGCGATACGAAAGCGAAAGGCCATCCTCAGCCGTCGAGGGGCTTGAGATTAGCTTTGCTACTAGTTCGGTCGAAGGGTCCCAATGACTGGAGAGAGAATCCACATCGGACGAAGGTAGAGACTTTCCCACACTAGTTATGGAGATCACTTCCAATTGTGTCATTGGCTCTACTAAAGTTTCCCATGAATCCGACAGTGGATTGGCATCGTCCGGTGGAAATGGGTTACCCACGTTCATTGAGTAATTCGATTCCAATGTTGTGTCTGAGCCTACCAAAGCATCACAACTGCTCGCCAGGGAGTCCAGCTCTGTACGATGGACAGGTGAGATATTATCTGTCGGGGACAACAAATGAGGCTCTATGTTATCTTGCGACGTGTCGAAGAGTAATGGAACTCCTAGGATCAGGTCGTCATAATTTGAATGGGCTCCAATGCCTAGAATTGGAGGATCGGGCTCTGCCATGTCCTCCGGCGTGGCCGATATAGATCCATCCTGTGTTATATCACGGGTCTTCCACTCTGCACCTAATGACTCGGTATAACATTGCCCATGGATTGAACGTGCCATATTTTTAGAAGTCCGTGCTGACTTCTCTGTTCTCCAAACCGTAACTGGATCCTGGACGCCTCGACATATGAGCGGCTTTGATTGATAGCCGGGTCCGCCCTCAAAATGCCATGCAGGAACAACGGAGCTTTGAGATGAGGGTAGCCAATAAGGATCAGATGGCAGAAAATACCCATTCTTTTTCTCAAATTCATCGTTATATCGAATCCATTTCTTCAATGCGCTGAGTGTGTCAGAAATCCTGATTCCATCTTGCAGGAAAGAGTAATAGATAGCATAATTGAGTTCAATCTGGGCCCGACTCTACTTTGAAGGTAAGGCCAATGCTATGGGGTGTATACTAGCCAGACGGGACATACCAACATCACTAGCTGCTCGTATTTGGGGAGGTGTTCGAAGGCATTTGCAGGTTCAGAGATTGGATTATTGAAATATAGAGCCTTGACGAGGTCTGGTAGGACATTATATCGAAGTGGATCTGCAAGTCCACGATCTCCAATTTCAGTGTCCATGAACCTAAATCCACGTCTATAAGATCTGATCACGAAATACGAAACCACCAGCAAAGCGTACTCACCACCCTATAAAAGGGGCAGCCGTATATTGTACCCCGCCGATATCAAAACCAAGTCTGCTAAAGGCTGGAAATGCAACCCATTTCAAGTCCAGTTTCTCAAATGCAGCCTCGTATCTTGGGTGGCGAATTTTAACCAACCTGCGAAGATTCGGAGGAAGCTCGACAAAGATCGGTTCTTCATCCTTTGCCATCACAACAACTGGTAAGACATCCCAACGGCTCTTGGGCTGAGGAGGCGCCCAACCAAGCTCCATGATATCCTTCGTCAATTGGGTGTTCTCGGGGTCACCGAGAATTGTGCCATCCTCGGTTTCGTACTATATATGGAATTAAGTTAGTGTGATATCCCATAGAACTCCCTAAACTCTTACAGCAGCAAATGATAATATTCGGTCATTCCATATCATGGGACCCCGACTATTAGTTGTTTGTGGGAAAAAAGCAAATACTGTAAGGTCATTAGCGTTTAAACCTTGACACATAAACATGAGTGGACCTGTTGGAATAACATCGCCACCATTGTACGCCTCGGTGAGTCCCTTCACGAGCTCCATGGCCATCTCATTACCGCACTTCACCGATCGTAGATCACATAGTCTACAAGGAGAGTTAGACAACGAATGGCCGCTAGAAAGACAATTCACCTCAGATCCTCACAACAGGAGCGCATTAGACACTTTCTGGCATTTCTCCAAGCCCATCGAATGCCAAATTCCAATTCCTGTGGTGTTTGTGTCCAGGTTCCGCCTACTATCCCAGTTTCCTGAGTCTCGTAAATCAGGCCTCCAAAAGAACCATTCCGGATTTCAGACCTCGCTTGCTGGAGCCGCTCCTGAAAATTGGTTTCACTGGCGAAAAGCTTATCGCTGTAGAGTTCTCTTAAAAAGTCTTCCGCTTCTCGTTCAACCACTTCTACAGTCCGATTCTCTCCCACACGAGGCTCATGCGTATGGGAAACCTGCCCCACCGCACAAAGCTCCTCGGTGCATCCCGTCGACATCAGCGTTCCATGGTGCCCCTTGAGATCGGGCCCCAGCACTGGACATTGATGAGTCATGGTGTTAAGTGTCGAAGGATGCAGGTGTCTAGGGTATGCACACAAGACCGGTTTTTGACGGCCTGTGGACCGTGCGAGGTGGTTGGCAGATAAGGTTTGGAGAACAGTGAAAATATCCTGCACACTCACACGGGCTACAATATTTCACCATATCAGTAGTGCCCATGGCGTTTACGGAAACGGGGTAAATGGATCGGGTGATCGGGGAGATGAAGTCGAGGAGACCGGGGTACAACTAGCAGTATCTCAATTGATGCCTGTCACTGGAGTGGGATGTATCAGTGTGAGCGGCAGCCCTAAATCGTCGTGACGTAGAAGCCGGGTAAGACGAGGTACTGTTATTCAGTTGTAGGGAGGTGCCATAGGTTAATGTTAGACTATCCCAGGTAGCCTATTCAGACTGATTCCGACCTGCATTTTCTTGTAAGTGTACGAGGATTTACATCTGAAATTGCACGAATTCGAATGTGTGATTCCCCAACGCATGAGAATGAAGTCGGGCGTCAGGCTTTCATTGTAAAGGGATGGGAAATGGAAGAGTAAACTTTGAATGGTTGATGGGCATGAAACATTGACAAAGGCTCACCTACACCCTGGAAAGTGTCTGCTCCGTCAAACGCTGGTCAAGGAATCTCTCGCTCCAGCGTAAAGCTGCCTCTCCGGTATTCATGCTCATTGAAGCAAAGTCGAAAGAATAATTCAGAAGAAAACGCTCTGATTACACGTGACTCAGAGAGGCGTGATGATGATTGGACGCGTCGAATTTCGACAGTAGTGTTACGCGCTGACACTTCTAAAACGCTATGTATCGACATACAGTGATAGAAATAGTGGTTACAAAGACTAAAAATCGTGCAAGGACCGACGAAGAAAGGAAAGTGCAAGGAGTGTGTAGTACAGAAAATGTGGTCGATAAACGGCTTAATTATTAGTCCTGGACTCCTGGTACAATGAGGTGGGCAACAATCCGTGCAGTGATGAAAAGCTGGAGGTTAGAAATCACTAAATCAATTTCAGGCACAAGGCCAACATCAGTATAGTGGGTATGCAGACCACAGGCCATACGTCCTTGACGACGGTGAACGGGTCATATTGCTGTGAAAATTTGGTGAAATATTCAGATGCAGCTAGGGTTTTGTCTACAGCGACCATAGACCCCGGAAAAAAAGATTGAGCACGAGTACGTCGTAGCGTCAGTGCCGAAATATGAGCTGATGTCGCTGCCCTGACTGTATTGGCTAAATTCGAGGGGTTATCCGCGCCCGTCGAGGGAGCTGGTTCTGGCGTTTCTGCTGGGTCCATTAGAGGGCCCCAACCGCTTGTCAGCGAATACGACCTCATGCGGTTTGGGGGTAGGGGTTCATCCATAGGAGTTTCCGGTTTTTCGCGGGACTTTGCTTCGTCTAGTGACTTGGACACACTGGGAGACGAGAGCTCCAGGGACGGGGCATCATCACTTGGATGAGCCTTGACGTCCGAAATAGAAGGGCCAGTTTCTTCCACAACCCTGGATAGAGTCGATACAGGCTTCTCCCTATCTTTAAGATCCAAGCATAATGACTCTGTTGGACTTTGTGCACTCGTTGGTTGTATCGTGCCCACAGGGGTCCACTCCGACTTCTCTACCCTCCAAACGTCGATTGGATCTTGGGCGTGCCAACAAATCAACGGTTTTGGTTGATAGTTCGGTGCGTCCTCACGGTGCCACACCGGAATTATGGAGCCTTGTGGCGGAGCTAAAGAGTACAGGTCAGAAGGGAGGCGGTACCCGTTCTGTTTCTCGAATTCATCATCGTATTGGATCCAATTTTTCGATGCACTAAGCGAGTCAGACATCGTTATCCCTTCTCGGAGAAAAGAGTGGTAGATGGCATAGTTGAGTTCTATTTGGGCCCGACTCTACTCTGAAGGTCAGACCAAATATTGGCAGGCTCGGTGTCTGACATACCAACATCGCTAGTAGTTCGTATGCAGCGAGGTTTTTGAAACTGGGATGTTCGGCCGTCTTGTCATTGAAATTTAGAGCCATAATAAGCTCTGGAAGGATATTGTATCGCAATGGATTTGCCAGGTCACGAATTCCAATTTCGGTATCCATAAACCTAGTTGCCCCTATCATCAGATCTAAAACTCATGTAGCTGCCTATTAATCATACTCACCACCCAATAAAAGGAGTTGCTGTGTATTGTACCCCACCGATATCAAAACCAAGTCTACTTAAAGCGGGGAATGCGACCCAGTTCAAGTCCAGCTTCTCGAAGGCAGCTTCGTATCTTGGATGTTGTATTTTGACCAGTTTGCGAAGATTCGCGGGGAGCTCAATAAAGGCTGGTCCGTCATCCTCTGCCATCACAACCACTGGGAGAACATCCCAACGACTCCTTAGCTTGGGAGGCTTCCAGCCGAGTTCAACGATATCTTTCGTCAGTTGAACGTTCTTTGGGTCACCGATAATAGTTCCATCCTCAGCCTCATACTAGATGTAATACAGAGTTAGGCGTTGTTGCCCCATTGAAATCATGGAGTGCTTACACCAGCGAAAGACAATAATTGATCATTCCATATCATAGGACCTCGTTTATTAGTTGCTCGTGGAGGGAAGACGAAGACTGTGAGAGCTTTGTTAGCAACAGAAATGTAATGTAGAAACATATATGGACCTGTTGGAATGATCTTGCCGCCATTGTATGCTTCGGTGAGTCCCTTTACCAGTTCCACAGCCATTACATTACTACGCTTCACAGATCTTAAATCACATAATCTAAATAGACGATTAGACCCCCCATAACCACTAAAACAATCACTCACTTCAAATCCTCACAATGGGAGCGCATTATACACTTCCGAGCATTTCTCCAAGCCCGCCGAATCCCGAACTCCAACTCCTGAGGAGTTTGTGTCCAAGTCCCACCAACTACCCCATTTCCTTGAGTCTCGCATATCACACCTTCAACAGAACTATTCCGAATTTCAAGTCGCACAGTCTTAAGACGCTCTTGAAAATCGACTTCACTGTGGAAGAATTTCTCGTTGTGAAGTTCTCTTAAAAATTCTTCTGCTTCTTGTTCCACGACGTCAACAGCTCGGTTCTCCCCTACACGCCGCTCATTGGTGATATTAACCTGGCCCACTGCACAAAACTCCTCAGTACATCCAGTCGATACCAGTGTACTATGACGTTCCCTGATAAGTTCATGTTCGGGTACTAGCTCGGGGAGTTTATGATCCATGGGGCGTTCAGTCGTGAAGAGGCAGATATCCTAAATATGCAAGACAGGACCTGTTTCCCTACTGCCAATAGGATAGAGACCTTGGGGAATCGTTGACAAAGGGAAATAATTGAATGGCGGCGGAGATACTGCGCTCACACGAGGCTCAAGACTCCGTATTTCAGTGCTCACGACGTTTACGGCAACAGGACAGAAGGGCCGGACGACCGGAAAACGAAGTTAAACGATTTGTAGTTCACCTGTCACCGAAGTGCGGTGTAGCATTTAGGGCTACACCCCTAACAGCCGAGTTGCCCGCCACGATGTAGAAGTCGAAAATAGTCGGATAAGGCAGGGATGTCCCACAAAATCAAAGATGTCCGGCAGAATTGAATCAACCCCCGAACAGCCTGCTCAAGCCTCATACTGAATGTTACTTCCATTTCCTTGCAGATGGTGTCCGGGCCTCAGATAATCACATCTTGGAGGGTAGAATCTCTCAACATATGAGATTACAAAACCTGACATTCCTAACGTTTTCTGAGAGTGTGTAAAGGAATGGCCGACAGGCATGAATGGGCTCCACTCACCTGCTCCTCAAAAGCTTCTAAGCATTCCACAAGCCCCCACCGAAGCATCTTGAATACAATCATCCAACTACGAATTCTCACAGGTCGGTAAATCACTGACAGCGTTGGCAGAAATCAGGGTTGGCAGGAGCAGAATTCGAATTTGCTCACCCAAAAATATTTCCACATGACTTGAGGCGAGATAACGTGACGTGACTTACGTACTGCAAACTGGATTTCAAAACTCCTGGTCGGCGAGATGTAATGATGATAATAATAAGATTGTTGATTGTAAATCATAATAAGTACATGAGAAGCAATTCTTAGGCCCGGAAATATCATATAATGACTAGCTAACGATGAGATAGCTTTTTTTTTTTGAGTCCTGATGAACAGGTTTAGTAAGGGTAGCCAATAGGATTATCTCCGAGCTCACCAATTCATCAATGCACCAATATAGAAGGAAAGATCAGCATCAGTCGTCGCCATCGGAATCCTCAACCACAGCACGTGGGTCAAACTCCTCATCATCACCATGTCCAATCTTCACAAATCCGTTGAGGGAACCAACGATTTGCGAAGCCCCACGATGAATAGCTTGCCATTTATTTTCAGGCAAGAGGAGAGTAGCTTTCATGTATGAAGTAGCTTCACGGCCGTAGAAGTCGTCGGAGAAAGCGATGGTTTGAGAGAGATCCTTGTCAAAGTAGCCCTGGTTCCAGACGAAGTAAGCCCTCTCGAGCTGGAGTAAACTATATTAGATTTCGGCCAAAAATATATTTTTGTCTGAAAACCTACCGATGCGAGGGTCAAAGCCAGCGCCGCGTAGGGGGTCTTCGATGGGAACCAATCTTGGTTGACGGACGCGATGGACTTCAGATGGGCGTTGCCGAAGGTCTCGAGGACCAAAGGATCCTCATATTTGCCGCTCTTGCGCTGTACAGATGTCAGATAGGCAAGATGTAGTTCGAGTTTAAACACGTACGGTTTCCGAATATTCACGCCAGAAGAAGATCGGGTTCGAAGCATGGATGATGCTGGCGACGTAGGTCGCAATGTCTTCCTGGGTAGGATATTCGTCCTTATTGGCGAACAGAGCCTCAACGGCCTTACTAGAGGCGGTGCGGAAGCCGGAGTGCCAGGCATTCAAGTTGGCCATTGACTGTGCATATGATGAACACTGATAGGAAGCAATAAAAGGGAAAAAAAAATACCAATTCATAGATTGTGTGCTTGGGTGCTATTTCAGACTTGAGAGCGTTGAACGAGTTCGGGTACACATGCTTGAAAACTGTGGAAATGAGCGTGACTGGATCCTCGACGACGAAAGGGTTGGGGCCGCGGAGAGTACCAGCATAGGCGCGCAGGGTGGGGATGTAGACCGTGGACCACGCCATTCTGATGTCCGCCGGCAGCTCGGCTTGCCTGTCAGGCTCACCCCTGACAGAGAAGTTGGCAGAACTCCTGCGGCTGAGCTCCTTTCGAATGACAGATCCCGACCGAGTACCGCCAAGGCGGCGGCCCCGCTCAGATATTATACTCGGGGATCGAGGATGGTTTGCAGTTACATTGCCCAAGTTCTCCCAACTGCTAGATAGCGAGTTCGGCTTCGTCTCCGACTTCGGTTGAGGAACGGGTTGTGGGGCAGTTTTGGGCTTGGGTGGAATGGGCCTGGGGACAATGGCAGCATGCCACGCGTCTTTCTCCCTCTTCCAGGCTTTCGCGGGTTCCTGAACGTGTCGAGCAATCATTGGTTTGGGCTGGTAGTTGGGTGCTCCTCCACGATGCCAGAGAGGAATGATAGAGCCTTGAGGTGGTGCTACCCAGTAAGGATCAGCAGGGAGGCGATAGCCGTTCTTCTTCTCGAACTCATCATCGTATTTTGTCCACTTCAAAGAAGCCGTAAGTGAATCGGACATAGAGATTCTGTCACGGAGGAAAGAGGCGTGAACAGCGTAGTTGAGTTCTATTTGAGCGCGATTCTATCCCACAGGTCAGGCAAATCCACTAGGAGGAAGTCATTCAACTCACCAACATGGCTAATTGTTGATACTCTGGAAGGTCCTCAAAGGCATCGACTTCTGCGAGCGCTCCTTCATCGAGGCGCAACTCCTTGACGACATCCGGCAGAACGTTGTAACGGAAACTATCTGCCAAGTTGCGCACTCCAATTTCGGCGTCCATAAACCTGGTCATTTATAAATCCATTAAAATCCAGACAAGTTTACGGCCAAGGGTACCCACCATCCAATGAAGGGAGTGGCCGTGTATTGTACTCCTCCGATATCGAAACCAAGGCGGCTCAACGCTGGGAAAGCGACCCATTTCAAGTCGAGCTTCCAGAATGCGGCTTCATATTTCGGGTGACGAATTTTGACGAGTCTGCGGAGATTGGCGGGAATATCGATAAGAACGGGTTTGTCGCCCTCAGCCATCACAACAAGCGGCAAGACATCCCAACGAGTTCTCGCAGCAGGGACGGGAGGGACCCATCCAAATTCAATCAAATCCTTCGTCAGTTGGATGTTTTTGGGGTCACCTTGGATGGTCCCATCTTCGTTTTCGTACTAATCATAGCATTATGTCATTTCGCTGTCGAAAGGAATTTAAACAATGCTTACGGCAGCGAATGTCAAGATCTGGTCATTCCAAACCATGGGACCTCTGTTGTTAGCTGTTCGGGGAGGGAAAACAAATACTAGACGAATATTAATCAAGGTACAATACGTAAATGGGAAACCGGTGGCAAAGGCTTACCTGTAGGCACAATGTTACCACCGTTGTACGCAACGTTCACTGCTTTGAGAAGCTCTACGGCCATCAGTTCGCTACTCTTGATACCTCGGAGGTCACAGAGGCTGAAAGGGCGTTTAGACACATTCACAGTGGTAATTTTGAACAGCCACTCACCGCAAGTCCTCGCAGTGCGAGCGCATTATGCATTTTCTGGCGTTCCTCCAAGCCCGCTGGAGCCCAAACTCCAATTCCTCAGGGGTCTGCATCCAAACACCACCGACGACGCCAGTTTTTCCCGTCTCACGGATCACACCTTCAGCAGAAGTGCTCCGGATTTCATAAAGGGCGCGCCTGAGCCGGTCCTGGAAAGCTTCTTCACTAGCAAAGAACTTTTCGTTGTGAAGCTGCTTAATGAAATCCTCTGCTTCCTTTTCTACAACTTCAATAGCCCTGTTCTCTCCGACACGAGGTTCGTCGGTGTGGAGAAGGCGACCTGACTGGCAAAAGTCGCGAGTGCAGCCTGTTGAGGCGAGGTTACCATGGTTCTCCTTGATGAGGTTGTAATTAGATGCTATCGCTGGGCACTTATGAGCCATGGTGTTTTAGTGTTGGAGAAAGTGAGTATGAACCAGAACTGGTAGCAACGCGAATTTTCCTTTATACTTGCGCGAGTTGATTCCATGTCCTTATTCGCGGTAATTACGGCAGCAGAGTAAAAAAACCCCGGGATCGAGGATAGACCGGGGTACTGTTGATACATCGAACGATGTGTGTCACTAAAGACAGTAGCTGAGAAATGTGAACAACTTATTACCCAACCCAGATTATCCACAGCAACGTAGATTTAATTGGAGTGGGGTAAATGGCAGGGGCTGCGACGTTTGGCGGGAATATGCCAAGATCATCTCTGAATCAAGAGAACAAGTCAATGGGGTGGAGTATCGGCAGCCCATTCTAAGTATTCGCCACCCACGGTCTGTCCTGTAGGCGTTTTGAAACGGAACATGTCACGATGCTAGCTTTCTGGTACCGAGTTCGAAGGATTACACCCTGCACTGCATCAAACTGGGTCCAGGGAATAAAACTTAAAAAATATGCTAGGCATTTGCCGTGATCGCATCATTTTCTGAGTTGCCTCCGTTCATCCGATATTATCGGTTCAACAGTTCCGTTCCGAGTACACGTCAAAACATTTCACAAAGAAAATAAGCACCAGCTGAAAGGTATTCAGAAAGCATCAGTTGAATTTTGACTACTATTGAAGTCTAAGCCCGTAGTAATCACCCTCTGATTGCGTGGAGCCATGGTTAACCGGGGGTTAGGGACAAAATCGGTGTCAACTCATTTCCCAGCAAAGGTACAGGATGTGACTTTGCAATCAGCGCTTACCCCGGGTTACAGTTTTTCCCCGTGCACCACTCCATACTTATTCCACTCACATGGACGTTGTTCCCAAAACTACGTCTACTAGGTCAGTTGCAAGCTTTACCTCGTGTTAATTATGCGTTCAAATTCCACTAATGGTACCACTGAATTTCAACTATATTATCCGAACCCTTCAATATAATAACACGTATACTCTTGTAGCCGTAGATCTTGCTCGACACAGATCCGGGTGTTGCTCCTTGGGGTATCCGAGTAAATATTTTAGGATGTTACCAACACAGATTCGGCCTCCCTGCGTCTCCCCCGGATCTCGCTTCGCAATGATGTCAGAAAGATTGAAACCTGAGAAGCAGGTTAAAAAGTGATGCCGAACTAGCTTCTTACAAGGACTCCTTACTCATTTTTACTACGACTTAGCGACAGGGCTAAGTGGAAAACATGGCTTACTCGTGGCTAGGGACAGAAATTTCCACCTCTATAAATATCAAGTCGATCATCCGTATTGAATGTAGAATTGAGCGTTGTGAATTTATACAACAATGAGCTCACCAGACACTTCTCGAAAATCATATTAGATTCGAACTATTGTGTGTCAATTACGCATTCTTTCGATACGCCCCGAGTAGAAGTATACAATGTTTCGCTATAAATAACCGACGGTAAGGCCAAAAAAATCCCCGGTTTAGCATCAAAGTGCATCGCTTGTTGAACTCAACTCGAACCTCGACGGAACAAAGGTCACCTTCCCCAAGATTTTTTATTTCCTAGATTTAAGTGTAGGGCTAATCTTGACGATCGTTCTACTCATGCCATAAGGAAGAGATCGATCAATTGAATACAGAAACCCATCAATTAAAATATACAACAGTAGACCCGCAAATCGTGAGGAACAGCTAGGATCAAGGAAAATACACCGATGGATCTACATGCCTGGAACTTCCGATGATACAATACTAAAATACCTCCTCTATATATCTGGTGCCAAGTATCTTCTTTGCTCTCCCACCGACTATATTTTCCAACGTACTAGCAATTTCTTTCGCAGCCACTGGACCTGTGCAAACGAACACCATTCCCGATTCAGCGACCAGCTTTTTCCTCAATTCGGTCGCGACAGTTTCCATCCTCATTTTATCTTGAACTCGGACCTTTTCAGCATTGCTCGGTACCATGAAGAACATGTCAACGATGTTCAACGATGCCGCTTCCACAAGGATGTCGGTGGCAAGGGCCACGTCGCTTCTCTGAAGCCCAACAAATAAAGAAATGCCCTTCTTTCGGGGTGGCAGTGGTTTCCCAGCTGCAACGGCGTTGCGTACAATCGAGATGCGCTCCTGTAATAAGGAACGCACTGGGCCAAACCCTGCCCCAGTGGTGATGGCCACGAGAGGTACGATTTTCTCAGTGTCATATTTCAAGCGCCGAGCCGCAATAGATTCGACGAATTGGAATTTTAATATCGCTTGACCGGGGTTGGTATCCACATCTCTTAGGAAGATGTCGCTAAACCGCCCACGTTGATATACCTTAACAATAATGTCAACCTCGTTATTGACACGTTCCGGACTTCTCTCGGAGAGAAATCGAAGAGATGAAGCAACCGAATAGGTGCGGGGGCGGAGGAGAGGCATGTCAAAAGAAATCTTTCGTACAAGATCCATATCTGTGGGAAATCGGAGGACCATCCCTTTGTGGAAAAGAGTCTCCAGAGCGTCGAGTACGGATAGTTTACTTAAGTCTTCTTTAGTAGGGGTACCGTGGGGAATGTTCTTTATTCTCTCCAGCCACGAGAGATCTAGAAAAGGTTGTTCTAAATCGGTAAATTTCTGGAGGTAGATTGAGAATGTAGGGTTCTCGGTGGCGCTTATCTGGATGGAACAAGATGCAGGAACTCCGAGAGCTAGTAAGGCACGATCTACCTTCGTCTGGGAGTTCAGAGGGAGGAGCTGAATACAACTCAGTGGCTCATAAGGTGCTGCACCGACATCGATCGTCGCGCGCAGTGACCCCTGGCCCACTTCATGAAATCGTGGATTCGTTGTGACCAATCTTCCGTCTTGATACTTGTCTCTAAGCTCCAGTGCATGTCTAATATATTTCTCTGGGACGACAACTTCAGGAACCTCGCCCGGCACTTCACTAGACAATGTGGGTCGGGCGTTTGGAACTGACGGACAGATGTAATCGGAGGCTGTGTCCAGGATTTTGGACTCCACCTGGGCCCACCATGCAGTGAGGGATGACCACGGCGGAGATTGGAGCGCGGTATCTCCTGCGAAGGGGGAATATATCAGAGGTTGGCCACCGACTTGCTTCAACAGGCTATCGACCTTCTCGGCACCGTGATTAAACGAAGTCGTATATCGGCTGTCGCCGTTACCAAAGAGAGCATACTTGAAGTGCTTGGTCGCCTCCGGACGGCCAGTCTTTAGGAGTTCCTTGCACATGTCAGCAAAGTCAGTGCCATTGGCAGGGATATCCCCAGTTCCCGTAGTGCTGACTACCAGTAAAAATACGTTATTGGGTGTTAACTCCGATGCATCCAAATCGTCGAGGGATTTGGTGTGAGGCTTTAGAGACAAATTCCTAGACTCCTTCGTGAATGCCTTCACTTTGTCATACAGCTTCACCGCTAGCTTCTCTGCAATCGTTCCTGCGCTGCAGTAATAAATCGCGATGGATGACGGAGTGACCTCCCCAAAGCCCTGCTGTCCTCCCAGAGCCTTTTGGGGTGACTCCACTATCGAGGCTGGAATATCCATTATATCGAGACTTAGCTGGTCGTGCTGGTCTTCATACTTCATTAAAACAGACATGTCTTTTGAGGACATTTGGGGGCTGAGGGTTGCCTCACTCGAGCTGGGACTGCTGCCATTTGGTGCTGGAAGCGATTTGAGGACGGCTGCACAGAATAACTTTGCAGGTACCATGGGCCAGCTGGACTTCTCTCTCTCCCAAGCCTTCAAAGGGTCCTGGACGTGTCGGCAGATCATAGGTTTTGGCTGGTAGTTAGGGGCACCACCTCGGTGCCATACGGGAATTATTGAGCCCTGAGGAGGTGCCAACCAATATGGATCCGATGGAAGGCGGTATCCGTTCTTCTTCTGGAAATCATCATCGTATCGATTCCATTTCATGGAAGCTGTGAGTGAATCAGACATAGTGACTTTCTTCTGGAGGAAGGAGTGATAAACGGCATAGTTAAGCTCTGTCTGAGCTCGAGACTAAAAACGAAAATTCAGTCACGACTGTAGACAAGATGAGTGACATACCAGTATCGCCAGTTGTTGATACTCAGGGAGATCTCCAAAGCTATCAACATTAACATCTTCAAGTGCTTCTTCATCTAGGTGTAGAGCCTGGATGATATCGGGCAGAACGTTGTATCGGAACGTATCGCCGAGATTACGAACACCAATCTCAGCGTCCATGAACCTATCAAGTTGGGACGATGAGGCTGATTAGTCCATCAATAGTTATGCCATATATACTTACCACCCTATAAAAGGCGTCGCTGTGTACTGAACACCGCCAATATCAAACCCTAGTCTGCTCAAGGCTGGAAAGGCTACCCATTTCAAGTCGAGTTCCTCAAATTCATCGTAATACTTCGGGTGACGGATTTTAACAAGGGCACGAAGATGAGACGGTAGCTCAGCAATGACTGGAAGGTCCCCTTCTGCCATAGTAACAAGCGGTAGGACATCCCAGCGACCTCTCGGCTGGGGGGGTTCCCATCCAAGTTCGATGATCGCTTTTGTCAATTGAACATTCTTCGGATCACCTATAGTTGATCCGTCAGTAATTTCATACTGCGGCACACGGAATCAATTATCTGCAACATATTATTCTAAAGATAGCTCACCCCAGCGAACGTCAAAATCTGGTCATTCCATATCATGGGACCTCTGTTATTCGCTGTTCGAGGTGGAAAGACGAAGACTGGATATAAATTCAGACGTTGAACACAGCGTAATTTAAAAAGTAAATACCTGTTGGTAATATATTACCGTCGTTGAACGCTTCCGAAACAGCGTGGATTAACTCCACCGCCATTTTGGCGCTGGAAGTAATATGTCGCAAGTCACAAAGCCTAAACGATATTAATTAGTGCAATGAGCTGTACAAGCGGCGTTGGTTGAAGTACTTACTTCAATTCTTCGCAGTGTGAACGCATGATACACTTTCTGGCATTTCGCCATGCCCGCCGCAGGCCAAATTCCAGCTCCCCTGGTGTTTGCGTCCAAACGCCACCCACTGTACCACGTTCCTGGCTTTCACGAATAATGCCTTCCGTGGAACCAGCTCGTATCTCATATAATGCAAAATGGAGGCGCACTTGGAACGCCTCTTCATCCAGAAAAAAACCCTCACGGTGAAGATCTTTCAAGTAATCTTCGGCCTCTTTCTCGACAACGGCGAGGGATCGGTTTTCTCCAATACGAGGTTCATCTGTATGGATTACTCTACCTGACTGACAGAAGTCTTGGGTACAGCCTGTTGATACCAGCGTTGAATGATTCTGTCTGATGAGTTCGAACTCGGGAGTGGAAAGTGGGCATTTGTTAGGCATTGACCCTCTCAGACTGACGGGATAAAGGTGTTGAGTTCTACGAGTGGTCAAGATTACAACGAATTAGACATACAAGATCAAGGGTAGACGTCGAAGAGAGAGATAAAATTAGGTTAGAAAGATCAAGGCCACGATTGGGAGATTTGAGATGGGTAGTTGGACGAAAGGACAACCATTATTTATATAATCCCCGATTGCAGGCTCCAAAGGTCAAAAAGCGGATCAGGTTCCCAGAAAAGCAGGTAGTTGACCCTCTTCAAAGCCATCTGACTACCATTCACGGCGCCACGGAAGCTCTACCGTAGGTAAACTTGAAGAATTGGATGGGATACTAAATGAACCTCTTCAGTGCCAAGGGGGAACACCATAACTTCTGTTTCCACATGAACTTAAACACCCAAATGTGTGGCAAAACATATTCTATACAACCTTAACACCCAAAAATCCATCCACCCTCCGAACACCACCGTTCGCGAGATACTCTTATTCGACTTTGGATGATATTTTTCTTTCTTGAGGTACTAAGAAGGATCTTGTAAACTAATTTGTGTATGTCTTTAAAAGGTATAGGCGCGCACCTCAAGGTTTGAATAACGAAAAAAAAAGTTGCTGGGTATACTTGGCAACGGTAGTGGGCGCGGGGAGCGCGGAGCTGTTGAAACATCGCGACATTGAATGTGTAAAAAGAGGAAGGAATGTACCTTCTTTGGCATCCACCATGACTATTACCCAGAAAAGGTGATATTACTGCCTTGTCGCTGTAGTATTGGGTTATCCTTGGTGGGCTTGGCGAAGTTCAGTTCCAAGAGGAAAGCGAGTTATATTCCATCAAAAGACGGGAATCTTGGGTGGAGCACCGGTATAATCCAATCCGAGAACGGGACTGGAAGGTCATCCCATGATTGCGCCAGATCGCAATGGTGTCTTATTTAGTGCTTCTACCTCTCATTGTACGCCTTGGCAAGCCAATGACGTTGACTTTCCATGCACTCTTCAAGATTACGCGATTAGGTAATGCACTGTTCGCAGAAACGTCTAACTTTTCATAGGAATGTTTGTTCTCGTGAGTTTCAAGACTATAAATATATGAGGGGTTTAGGACGCATCGACTCGCCGCCGGGAGGGGAAAATCTGCCAAGAGCTTCAGGTTCCGTTCCAATACGTGTTCAGCTATCATCTTAACTTGGCAAAGTGCAGCATAGTAAATGTACGAGATGTGCCTTCCTTCAATCAGAAGGGCCAAGCCAATGTCACCATCGGATGAGAGCGAATATCGTCTAGAGAGGATTCAATCACTTTGGGTATTACGCGGGCAATAGTGTGTATATGCCTGCAAAACCAAAATAAATTCCCCACAGGCCACGAGCTTGCGGTGTACTGAGGCAACTGTCGACCCCCCACTGGCCTGGGTGAACAATCGATTAAACTAGTGCCCTGTTGATTTTAGAACAGGAAGAGGGGCTTACTTGCAAGATATTGCCAAGTTTCTTGGTATAACACGACTTCACACCAACCAGCCCAGAAGCAAATCGGGTAGCGACATTGATGAAGTAAATAGCCTTCTAGCTCAGAGACCGAAGCACAGCTGACCAAAGTGTAAACTGGGATGGCTCTTGGTCCATTGCATTCCCTATTAGCGGACGTTTTCTCCACCGATGTTTTTTTAAAAACTCCAAAGTTTACTGTAACGTCATGAATGGTTAAATCTTATCGAGAAAGACCTCCTTTCAGGATAACCGAATGGTAGATTCTGAAATTGGGATGTAGAGTTTGAATCAAATCATTATACTCTGAGTTGTGTGGTAGGGTATGATCGCTAAATCGAGGCACGTACACAAAACCCCTGAGGATCTGAGCCAGCAGGACTTGGACATCTTGAAAATCTGGGCACTACAATGTCCACCTCGGGATCATGAAATTCAGGTACACTTACTGAGAGAAACTCAACTACCTTCGGATTCCGATACCACAACGGTACTTCCAGCTACTGCTCATACCCAGGATGAATCCCCATGTAAATCACGCGAGACATGTTTTAGAGGTGTATAAGGTCTTGTAGTTTTGGAAACGCGTGTAAAGCCATCTTAAGGACGCTCCCGTCTAAAGTCCAGGGCGCTATTCATTATCAGTATAGGGAGAGGTGACTGAGAGAACTGCCTGAAAGTATGGTACCACCCAGGAAACGAGCGAAGGAGAATTTTCCAAGAAATTCGACAGACCTCGTATCAAAGAATAGTTGCATAGAAACCCTGTGGACATGGTAGTTGCTGGTCAGCACGGTTTGAACATCGGGTCACGCTGATGGTCACACTCCCGCGCCAAGATCAGCCCTCGAAATCTCCGTCATCAACCACCATACCCATTACATTCATTAACTATTCACGGTCTCGTGTTACGAAGGAAATGGCAGAATCCCTAAACATCGAAAATGCTACCGTCACAATTGCCACTGAGTATGCCAACACCTTTCGAGGAGTGCCACTATAAAGGCTAATAAACGCAGCGCACAACCTGATAATAAGACTCGACGCTACGATCGCCAACTTCGGTATGTGTCTCCTTAGAATTCACATCAGTAATCGCATCTGACACAAGTTTAAGCCTATGGGCGGCAACGGGCCAAAGTGCACTGGAAAACTCGCGTATCTTAGTCATATCCGGATCCGCAACATCCACTTCCATCCTCAAGAATCTTGTACTTCCGGGGATCGGCCATTTTACAATACTGGATAATGAGAAAGTATCACCAGAGGATGCTGGAAATAATTTCTTTCTTGAAGGACAATCTAGCATTGGGAAATCCCGGGCAGAAGAGGCTGTACGATTGCTCGCCGAACTTAATGATAGCGTGGAGAGCAAGGCAGATACCTCGAATCTGGAAGACATTCTTGAAAAGAATTCGTCATATCTCACTTCATTCACGATCGTGATCGCACATAATCTAGACCCCAAATTACTCGATAGACTTTCGACACTTTTGTGGTCGGATGTTTCCCACCCGACGCTAGTGGTAGTCCGATCGGCTGGCTTCCTGGCAGAGTTTTTCATTCAGTTTCATGAACATCCAAGTGCGTGATTATTTCTAGCACTTATTATCGTCTTTGACGCGAAAATTCAGTCATTGAAAGTCACTCTGAGACTGCTCCATCCCTTCGCCTCGACAAAGCTTTTCCTGCTCTCTTAGATTACTCGCTTTCCCTAGATTTTGAAACCATGGATCCTACAGACCATACACATGTTCCCTACGTTATTATTCTTGTTCGTGCCCTAGAAGATTGGAAGAAATCAGTAAGTCTCCCAACAACGACTCAATCCCTAGAGAAACTAATTTGTTTCCAGCACGAAGGAAAGCCACCTCAAACATACCTTGAGAAAAAGGCATTCAAGGAAGGAGTTCTTGCCATGAAAATCAAATTCGACGAGGAAAACTTTGATGAGGCCGAATCACAAGCTTATCGCTGCTGGACAGAAACTACGGTGCCCTCCGAAATAGCTTCACTGTTCCAGTATCCAGCCTTGTCATCGCTGTCACCTAGTTCACCTCCGTTCTTCCATCTACTCGCAGCCCTGCAGAAATTCACGCTCGAGCCTCCTTACACACTCCCTCTCACGAGCACGCTACCCGATATGAAAGCAAATACGACAAGCTACATTCACCTCCAGAAGTTGTATAAAGCGCGCGCTGAGGAGGAAAAAGAACGATTTAAATCCTTCCTGACAGTCCCTGTCGATGATTCTATCGTGGACACGTTCGTCAAGAATGCTCATGGACTCAAAGTCCTAAGAGGTAGAAAATGGGGTGCACTTGATGCCGACCCGACAGCACTAGGTTCATACGTCGTATTCTTCACATCGAAAATTCCCTGATATGTTTTCGTTGATTAGCGAACGCGATCTCGACGTCCTCCAAGCAAGTGGCCATACATCTATCTCTTTCAGCCCTGACGGCCCTGATAATGAAGCAACCGGGTGTTGCACCAACAATCGAGGCCTTGACACAAGAAGCTCAGTCTCTTCTTCCACCTGGATCCGAATTCCCGGAAGAATTTTCAGACGCTGTAGGCGAGGTGTACGTTCACACATCTCTTTTTCTATCAATATCATTAAGTTAATATTGTTGGTTCTATCAGTGCCCGAGCACCTACGGCCGACCTTCCCAATACAGCTGCGCTACTCGGCGGCTTGGTCGCCCAGGAAGTGATCAAGATGATAACCAAGCAATACGTTCCGATTGAAAGTTATTGTGTTGTTGACTTGGTTGAAACTTGGACCGGAATCATCTAGGAAATGGAAACACCGCAATATACACCTTTATAAGTTCGTTTTTTGAATGATTTGAAGTGGCCTCTGTTTCGTGTCGTGTTTGTGTGTTGCTGTCCAAGCTGTCCAATGGGCCGTCCATACTTACTGAAATTTGCTGAGTTCCGGCAACATTTTTGGCGAGCAATCACGATGTGTTTTTCTCCTGTTATTAAATTTAAGTAATACTGTCCTAGAATGGCTTTATCTTCGGTTCGGTGTTTTGTTAAACTCTTCGGATATAGCACGATAAGTTGTCAAAATTATCGACCCAACGTTTACCATGGACTCGATAAAAGGACCCATGGTGGTACTAGGGCGTCGGCCTTAAGCAGGATTTGGTCCCCTGGATTTGGCGTATATACCAGGTTTACCCTTGGTTACGCCCAACACCGATATATCAAAGCACTTATTCAACTTCTGGGACACCCCCGCCAGGCGGGAGGGGTGGATAGCTGGTACCAATTTGGAGAGTGAATAAATTAGGGCGTAGATTCTAACTTTCTGATATTTCGCCCTTTACAGAGGACATTTTTGAAGTAGCAAGTAAAGTGATTCGATTTAGTTTACAAGGTTACCCAAATTTACAATGCGTTACATATTCCGAGCCTCCGATTTGAAATAGTAATAATAACTAGTTACGACCAACTTGTTAGTTGCCGACTGAGTGAAAACATTTCAGTAAGCTAGTGCCCAGGATGGAGAATGGGATTTTACTTACAACGGCCTCCTCCGAACTTCTGGAGACCCTCTCTCAAACCATCACCAATTTTATCGGCTGTAGATTCATCCTAGATAAGGAGATTGAGCAAACAGAAATCGAATCGGCAATGGATAAAGACGCACAAGGTTGAAACCCGCTTTTTGAGCTGCGAATGAAACCCCTTTGTCAACCCAATCACCGGAGTTTCCGGAGCTTGAAGTGTTGTTGGAAGATTCGTTGTTATTGGACCCGTACGTGTTGGAAGAGGAGTTGTTGTCATCAGTATTTCTGGATGATCCATACGAATCACTGTCGTTGTTGGATGATCCATATGTATTCTTGGAGGAATTGTCGTTGTTGGATGAGCCATATGTATCGGATGACCTGGACGTGTTGTCGTTAGATGAGCGATCGTTGGAAGACCCATATGTATCATTGTTAGAGGCGCGGTTATTATTATCGTTGGACGATCCATATGAATCATTAGTGGAAGAGCTATTGTTGTTGGATGATCCATAGGAATCGGTGTTGGAAGAGCGGTTGTTATCAGACGATCCATAGGAGTCGTTATTGTTGGACGACCCATAAGAATCGTTGTTGGAGGAACGGTTGTTGTCCGACGATCCGTAAGAGTCGTTATTGGAAGAACGGTTGTTGTCTGATGACCCATAGGAATCGGTGTTGGAGGAGCGGTCGTTATTGGATGATCCATAGGAGTCGTTGTTGGACGACCCGTATGAATCGTTGTTGGAAGAACGATCATTATTATTAGACCCATAAGAGTCGTTGTTGTCGTTGTCGCGGTTATAAGACATGATAAGTAGATTGGTCGAAGAGTGGTGGAAAGGTGAGGACTTCGCGATCGGAGATGCTCAGTTGGGAATTACACGATCACCAAACGAGGTTTATATACCATTGGAATCCAGGGGTATAGGTAGGTCCGGTGCATATCCAGACCAGACCATTGAATCTATTCGCGACCCCTAGGCTCAAGATCATGGACTTGATTGCGGCGTTCTAATCTGACAGCCAGATTGACGGACGGAATAGAAGATTGTACCTTCAAATTTTCAGGGATATCGGCTAGAAGGTAAGTGTCGACTGAGGCAGTGCCGCTGCGGCCACCGTGACATATAAACGTGGGGAAATTCGAACTAAATTCCAGAAATAGCTCTGACAGCCAATTCCTAATTGGAATTTCTGGGAGTATTAAATGCGCCTGTTGGTGACACACCAGAGACGGAGTTCCTACTGGTAAAGGATGCGGGTGGGAGTGGACTGATTAATTCACGCCTTCGGTAAGGTTCTGGGGCCGGATTGATTGGTCCTGATAGGTCACTGTTAATAAGCGTCTAAAGTGAGTCTGTATGAGCACTCACGAAGTCATAAGGCGTCAGATCAGCCGCAGACTTTTGAGGAACAAAACACAGCCAATCATATGCAGTACCTGTGATACTAAGGTGCTTCGGGAGAATAATCTATAACGTCATTTTCCATGCCGTCAATCCTTGAGAGAATCGGAGGTTAACGCATCCTGTAATACACCGTGCCGATACCAGGACTCGTCGCCGAGAGGCGTTAGCTAGTTCAGGCTGATATTAATCAAATTCCAGCTATCAAGATCATACCCAACTGGAAGGAGATCATCAGACCAACGTCTCCCCTCTTATCAAAGAGGCTCGATGTGGTATCGAGCGGAATCACAATTCATCAAATTCAGACAGAAGAATGTTCCTTTTTCCATTGTACAATCAAACGAAAAAAAAAAAAAAAAAGATCGTGACAATAGGTGTGCCTGATGTTCCGGCATGGGCCGCTGTGTACTATCGACCGAGCCCTTCCGTAGTACTGGCCATCTGTAAATAAGAGATATGATGTCAACAACCTGTTTCCAAAAGGGCATTCCAAATGTACCAGAACGAGAATGGAGGCTTGAGGATGAATAAATGGCATTCCTGCCGTCGAGCTTGGGATTCAAGTTGTGATTGTCTATATCATAGGCATACCGGTTAACTCGCCAAGATAGCACCCATTCCAACAAGACTTGATACTACGTGGGTCCTCATGCAAGTGTGCAAAGGTGGCAGGAATACGGCTCGCACAGCGCCAAAATGTCAGATTTCATGGCGATACTCCATTTAGAGCCTCCCACCAACCTGAGGGGTCAAGTGGGGAATTCAAAGTAAAGTAATCGTTCCCTGGCAAAGGTTAAATCTATGTTGTCCACACAACAGAGCATTTAATGTTATTGGCGAGTTGTGGGAGCCTAGAAATTTGTTTAATTCGCAGACACACATGGGGGAACTACTCACCAAGGTACACATATATATATATATTACTTGATAAATTGTCTGACCCCCCGTTAGCCACGTCCGTCTCATGTCATTCAGGGCCTCCACATCGTCGAAGCACGCACTGTACGTTTCCTCATCCTTCCCTTATATGGCCATGAGAATTTACCAAGAGAACCTTAAACCCCTCGTACGGGCCAGTGGAATGTCCAAAGGAGAAAAGCCAGCCATTTTTCGAAGATCACAGAAATAATTGTTGTCAGTGTACTAGCAGGATAAACAAACTGACGGGATGTAACAGTTGGAGGGCTAAGAGAATTAATGATTCGCAAGCGACAACAAGTTCGACGTTCACTGTGTTGAATAGATCGAGGATTGGCACAATGGTAGAGGTTGAGAGCAAATAATGTTGAAACTCCGACTGAGAAAGAAAGCTCCCCCTCTTCCGTCACCCCCTACCACTGTATCACACTATCTATGCGAATAAAGCCTGTAGCTCTCCATGTGTTATAAAGACGATAATCGAGGGAAGAATAGAACACAATCCAGAAGTTATGGGAAGACATGGCCCTTCGGATGAACTGTATTTCCAGTCATGGTGTTGGGAATGGCTTGACAAAGTCTCAATTCACGAAACTCAGAAAAAGTTAGTTCAAGGAGACAATGGGACTTTTCTATCTTGAACTGCAACGGCATAACATCGAATGACTTTAGGCCTTAGCTGATAAATGCCTAGTTCTTAACTCTTCTAGCGTTCCACAGAAAACTCCATATCCGAGTTTCTCTACTCGAAATGGGCCTCCTGCTTGAAATATAGGCAAGGCGCACTAAAACCTTCGTGATGTGACGTGCATGACTGCTCACCAGCATCTACATATCGGTGTCACTCCTCGAATTAGAAAAAGTATACGGAACATGCACTTTCTACGATATTTACATATACCCCCTTCAGATAGACCCTCTCATATTGATCTCCTTTTTCCATGTTACCCGAGTGCTTGGCCCAATGGCCCCTTCTGTGTTTGATATATGAAACGATGCATGCCAAAACGATGGCTCGTCTAATAGCAAAACTTCAGGTCATGGCTTGCTTTAGAAACAGTAGGGCTTCACTTCTGTTTGTCTTCAAAATGGTACTAGGACCTTAACCACCTATCCACGACGTGTTATCCCTGTTACAGTATAGGTCGTCACGGTCCTGACTGTACTAGTAGACTACGCCATTTAACCTGTTCCAGCACGTGGGATTTATAGAATCTAATATTGACACGATTTAGATAATCAACGACTCAAGTGTTATTGCTTGGCTATTTCTGTGGCGCTGTGACTGTATTTACTATCAACCTTATATTAACCTTTCAATTTGGTTTCAAGATAAGTACCTTCTTATTATTGAAACCTGGCTTTGACTCGGATTTTTATGCAAGCTTATGGGCCGCTATCATCTACACTCCTGGATAAGACGATCTTTGATGGAGATGAACAAGAGCGTATTTAACCATTCAAATTCTCTCTCGGCATGTCAAAATTTCTTCGTTCCCAACCTCGCGCAACAAAGCTGCGAAGTAATTCTCACGCGCTAGTGGAACAAACGCTGCCAGGAAGAGACTATTAAGTGATGAGTAAACAAGAGGTGATTTAGTTTGATTCATATGAACACACGCTAGGGCCTCATCATATCTTTACAGAATATGGGCAATGAATTTTTTGTCATGCATCTGAAGAATTGACGAATGAAGAACAGTACTATGATCTTTACCGGTAGGGTTACGGTGGTTAGATGCCTTCCTTGTCATTTAGCGTCTGCAATCGATCCACAAACTTTACAGCGGCGGAGTTCCTCCTGGTTCATCCATTTCTCAATGACAGGTTTGAGCTGTGTTCCCAAATCCGTAACATGGAATGATTCTTCGTAAATTATCGTGGGCTCGGAATGCACCGGCGAAGGACAATACCATCGCAAGCGATCTAGTCTAGTCTTTAGTTTAAGCAGTGTATAGGAAGATTGGGTGGGTACCTATGGATCCCTCGGGCCGAACGCGCTCAACCACGAGACCGATTGTATTTTCGTATCTAACCGGATTATGTGGCGTGTTTGCTAATGGATATGTCAAAGAGGGTCAGATCTGAAAGGTGTCACTCACGAGGCAACAAAAACATCTCGCCTTCATCAATCCTCATGTCTCTAAACACGCCGTCATCCACAAGCCTCAAGAGCATCCCACCCTTGTACTGGTAGAACCACTCCTACCGGAGGATGGCGTTCATCCAATGAAGGGTGCTGAGGCCAACCTTCTCACCTCCGTTTGATTGACATGATAATCTTTCCGCTCATTTGGACCCCCAACTGCCATTACAATGAAATCAGTTCCTTTATACAGACAGAAGTTATTGACGGGTGGTTGTAGAAGATGTTGGTTTTTGGAAAGCCATAGTGGAAAATTGATAGGTGGTGCGAGAGGCATAATCTTTGCGATCGTGGTGGGAGGAAAGGGCCCTTTGAGGGCCGATCGGCCCGTTACCAGGAACTTCGCACGTGACCATGTCAGACGTCCGCGTGATGTGGTTCTACACGTGCTGAGCACTTTTTCCAGCTCGGTGTGTTGTTGCGTGTTGGTTCCCCCCAGCGCTTTCCCTCAGGCTGCTTCTCCTTGGCTGTGGAATTCTGTTGTCGTTTGATTTCAAAGCTTTCATATATACCCTTTCTCCTACAACTACATTACGATAATGGGAGGCGGATCGACGACTGTTGCAAATAATCAGTCTAGCGAAAGTGAGAAGCGACGAAAACAGACGGTTGAAAGAGCAAAGGCGAACCATGTACGTTTGATTAGTTTTTTTCTAACACTTTATCAAACTTTTGCCTCATAGCTCTCAAGGCAGCTGCAGATGCGCCTGCAATATGCTAGATTGAAGGTTGATCATGGATGGGTAAGTTGGATTAATTCTGGTAAATGAGACTTGCACTGACCAACTTATGTCTCACAGCAAAAACAGAATCTCAATGAAGTCGAAAACCTTTACTTTCGACATTCACATCAACGAGGTCCTAAACCGTATCCTACACCTCTTATTGCTACAACTCAACGCGATCCTCCTTTCCCTCCGTCTATTACAAATAATACAAATCAATCATCACTCTCATTCAAACTTGGCCCGTCCCACCTTTCCCGCAGTCAAACGAGCGCGGAGCTTGCATTGAGTAGTGATGACCAATCGTCTGTGGGCTTGAGTGTCAGCGTCTCGAGCACGTCTTTCGCATCTCTTCCCTCACCTCTGGTTATTCCCTCGCCTTCTGGTTCTGTGCACATGAACAGCCCGACCAATCCTGCGGACAGTAGTTCCCTTGTCCCGATGGCTGTGGGGGAGCCGAAGCGTTCGCCAACATCTTCAACATTCCCGCAGACCGTGACACCACCAATTATAACGAGTCCTCCTCCAGACTTCCCAGCCGCTAGAAGCAACTCCATGAGTAACACGCATTCTCCCCGCAACTCCAGTTCTCCAGTTCCGACATGGAGTGCAGGGTCAGGGCCTACCTCCATTTCGAAACATTATTCAAGGCAGCCTCAAGCACATCCTTTGCCGTCACCACCGGCGGACACATACGGATTTAGTAATAGCACTTCGAACCTTACATATGATTCGTTTTGGTCCGCACATTCGACATCGGCTGCCAGTCGTCCATTTCGCAATTCCACAGGCAATGCCCTAGTTGATGTTTCAGGTGGTACTCCTCCGCAAGTAGATGAAACCACGGGCGAGAAAGGGGGCGAAAACAATGGATCAGTCGTAAATACAGCAAAAGGTGGTGGGAGGCGGAAAGCTACAGGGAGCAGATCTACTGCTGGGAGGGAAAGTTGACTAATTGCTGATGGTTCGGCTTACATTCTTGATTTTTGCATAAGTACTCTACTTGTTCGTCAGAACGTCTATATTTATCACCTAATTATCACGGACTCATACTTACTAGTTGCACAATTTGACGATGTTACGAGGTGCTTATTGGTTAGTCATCGAGATAACAATTGGCCAAAGCCACAAGTTACGATCGCATGGCTTAATCCAGGACTGAGGAGATTATTTGGCATCATTCCTGTGTGTCACCATTATGAACCTGTGCTTGCAATGCCCTCGACTGTAGGGTGAGGCATGGGCACTGGCTTGTAATACAGGATTGACAGACAGAAGAACCCAATAGCTTCGGTCCCTGAGTCGTGTTTATATCGCTCGTATATGAGGATATTTGAACCTCGAATGCACCGAAATAAAACGTGATGGTAGCAGATCGGCTGTGCCACTGTAAGAACAGAGAATAATGCCATTGACGTTTGAGGTTGCTGTGCCATATGAATTGTGACAGCGTGTGACCCGACGCATTTCGTGACACTCGCGTCAAAATCCAACCCGTACCGTCCTGCTTCGTTTACTTCCTCCTTTCTTGCTTTCAGGATTCTGAATTGCATGAAGTTCCTCGGATCACTTCTATAACTCGCAAAATCCAGTCCTTGACGACGATGTCGACAGCTCGAGCACGTACAGCTCATGCCAAAGCAATTCTGGGTCCTGAACTTCACGACCAGTTACCAAACACGAAGGTTCTGTTAGTTGGTGCCGGTGGCATAGGCTGCGAACTCTGTGAGTGTTTATGCAAAATGACTGAGGCTTATAAGCACTAAATCATAGTATTCGATTCACAGTGAAAAATATTGTATTAACGGGCTTCGGGAAGATAACGGTCTTAGACCTCGATACAATTGATGTTTCCAACCTCAACCGACAGTTTTTGTTCAAGAAAAAGGACGTTAAACAGAGCAAGGCTTTGGTAAGTGGCGAGTGTATTGTTGTTATGAAGTATATGCTCATCTGAGTATATGCTATCCCCAGATTGCCGCGCAGACCGCTGCGCCGTTCAATCCTAATGTCCAACTCACTCCAATTTTCGGGAATATCAAAGAGCCTCAATACGACATCCCGTGGTTTCAGAGCTTCGATATAGTTCTCAATGCGTTGGATAACCTAGGCGAGTATATTGTTCAAATTACTCAACACTTCAGCCACTCATTAGTTTAATATAATAGACGCCCGCAGGCACGTGAACAAAATGTGCATGGCCGCTCAAGTACCCCTTGTAGAATCTGGGACAGCAGGGTACTTAGGCCAAGTTCAGCCATTACTCAAGGTGCGCTCATGCTGAATACCTTCGTAACTCTCCTTATATTTCCCTAGGACCGAACCGAATGCTTTGACTGTATACCAAAACCGACACCCAAAACCTTCCCAGTGTGTACAATCCGATCAACACCCAGCCAACCCATACATTGTATTGTTTGGAGCAAAAGCTATCTCCTAGGGTATGCATATTTCCCCGTATTTCATTTCCGCGGTATTTACGTTTGTGAACTCTCAGCCAACTTTTCGGAGAAGATGAAGATGCAGGAGGGGAATTAGATGAAGCCGAACAGCAAGGCGAAAATGGTGCCAAACTTTGATGTTCTCTCCACGTAACATTCTGACTGTCAATTCAGAGCAGGAAATAGCCACTCTTCGAAAAGAAGCCCTGGCTTTCCAAGCAGTACGAACTGCCCTGCGCTCGCCATCTGAGGATGCTAATAAAAACGCTGCCAGGATGGTTTTCGAAAAAGTATGTTACCTTTTTCAAAAAGGTGCTCGATGAATTTAAGCATGCATATAAGGTGTTCAATGCAGACATCAAGAATCTTCTCATCATGGCCGATATGTGGCGTTCGAGGTCTCCTCCAGTTGCGCTTGACTTTGACGGAATCATGGACGGAACTTTCGTTCTCCGCCCTGAAAAAACCGGGCAGATTAATGGTGTCGACAGTAACGGTGCCAGTGGGAGTGGAAGCGCAACACCCACAAGTCATGCAAATGGAGGGGTGAACGGAATATCGAACGGAAAAGCTCCTACATCCCCAGCAGGCCTCAAGGATCAAAAAACGCTGACATTGCGAGACAGTCTCTTGCTGTTCGTCACCAGGTAAAACACCCCTTTCTTTCATATTATATTATACTAACTTAAGGGTAGTACAAATCGTTTGGCAGATCGTCTTCAGAATGGGGAAAGCACTATTTCTTTCGACAAGGATGACGATGATACACTTGATTTCGTGACCGCCTCATCAAATCTTCGTTCAGCAGCCTATGGAATTGGTGGAAAGACTCGATGGGAAGTGAAGGGTAAGTATTTGCTATATCTACCAAGTAGAAGGGCTCAGTCTTATCCTACCATCAGAAATGGCCGGTAATATTATCCCAGCGATTGCCACCACCAACGCTATTATCTCTGGGCTTATCGTACTCCAGGCTCTCCATCTGCTACGGAAGTCTCACAATAAGCTCCGGAACGTGCACCTTCAATATAAGCCAGCTGTTCCGCTGAGTACGATCAACCTCTCCCCACCAAATCCTACATGTGGAATTTGTAGAGATACGTATGCCGTGGTGCTGTGCGATCCAGCAAGGACTTGTTTGGGTGAGCTTGTTTCTGGGATTTTGGGCGACGATACTCGAGAAGTCAGTGTCTATGAGGACAAGCGGGTACTGAGCGATCCTGATTGGGATGACAACAACGAGCGAACATTAGAGAGCCTGAATGTGACTCGAGGTAAATTCCTGACCATTGTGGATGAGGAAGGAGAATGGGGTACCATTGCTGTCGGTCTTAGTATCCTTCCGTAAGTCTCAAGTGAGCTGTTATTTTACGTGTTGCGATGCTAACGAATTCCTCAGCCCCAATCACCCGGCCGACGCCCCACCATTCATACTCCAATCACCACTGCCCCGGCCCCCTCGAAAGGCAAAGGTGGTCGCACCTGCACCTGCTACTCCCCCTAGGGTATCATTAAAGCGCTCGCTCCCTCTTGACGATGACGAGGTTATCGACATCGAACCTACACCTAAACGTGTAAAATCAAACCCTGCCGTGAAAGCACTTGCGAGTCCAAGCAAGAATAGACGCCTAGAGGAGGACGGTCTAATCATCATGGATAATGCCAACGATCAATTGCAGGATGATATTATTGAGATTGATTGATTGAGTGGAGCGTGCTCTTATGGCTTTACTGATATATATTGTATACTTACTAGATTTGTTAATTTCCCTTTCCTTTCTCTGGCCTTATCTGGCAGGGCAGAGATCTTTTGTATCGTCGCTTTGTGGCCAGGATAATTATACAATATTTCTTGCTGAGAAGTTGCTCTAGAAGTTTGATTGAGGGGCTCATTTACATTGTAAGCCTCGACCTTTACTTTTGTCTATCCTATCTTGTTTACCTCCGTTTTAGTTCTGCTAGAACTTAGTCTATCCTTGAGGGACAGACTTCGAACACGTATCCACATCACCCCACGGACCCATTTTGAAGCGGTGCCCGTCTGCATTAGCAAGTCGTGCACCCGTATTTGTAGACCTCTCAATTCAATGTTCGATACTTCGGTATCCCTAGCTCATGTTATCGTTTCGGTCAGGGTTTCCGTAGTACCAAGTCAGCCTCTAGATCAAGTTCTAATACTTCATCAGTGACACGGCTCTAGACTTTACCTCTCATTATGATGTGGACATTACTTGCTTGCCTGGCGTTCCTGTCGTCTCTCAAGACCCTTGTTGCTGGCCAGGTACAGGTCCATTTCAGCGATACTGCACCCTTCCCTAAATACGTTGTTGCGCACTTCATGGTAGGGAATACATTCCCATACGCTATCAAAGACTGGGCGAAAGGTCAGCTGCCTTTTATTTAATGAATAACGTTATCCTCATCCTATGTATATTACCCCAAGATATTGCCCTAGCAGAGAAAAAGGGGATAGATGGATTCGTCCTTAATGTTGGGAGCGATTCTTGGCAGCGTGCCAGGGTGGCTGACGCATATGAGGCCGCCCAACAAAACGGACAAGGTTTTAAGCTTTTCATGTCATTTGATATGAGTTCCATGCCGTGTTCCAACCCTGAAGACGGCAAGAAATTACGAGAATATATCACAACCTACCAATCTCATCCAAATCAGCTCAAATACAAGAATGCAATCCTGGCCTCCACTTTCGCGGGCCAGGATTGTCGGTTCGGGGCCAAGAGCCTCAACGAAGGCTGGCGTAATACTCTGAAGACTGGATTACCGCCCGTTCATTTCGTTCCATCTTTCTTTGTGGACCCTGCAACGTTTGGTGGGTTGAACGTGATGGATGGGTCCTTTAGTGTAAGCCCTTTCAATTGAATACAATGACTGATTGCACTGCACTGACCTTTCGACCCATCTTAGTGGAATTCAGGCTGGCCTATGGGGAACTACCGCATTAACAACAATTCTGATGTTACGTATGTGAACAACCTCGGTGGACGAACGTATATGGCCGCCGTTTCGCCATGGTTTTTTACCGTAAGCCCGGCTCCTTGAAATATAAAAAGATCTAGTGAACAATGTGCCTCGATAGCATTATGGAAAGGATACATACAACAAGAACTTCATTTATCGTGGGGATGATTGGCTCTTTTCTGAGCGGTGGGAGATGCTCGTTAAGAATCGCGCCTCTATTGGCATTGCTCAGGTGATAAGTTGGAACGACTTTGGCGAATCCCACTATATTGGACCTATTGAAGGAGCACAACCAAGATCTGAGGCATGGACGACTGGTTTTGATCATCAGGGTATTGTACCTGACTTTCTAACAACGGTTTAGAACCTCTAACGCCACCCTTTTCTCAAGGTTGGTTGGACCTCGTACAATATTACTCCTCTGGTTTCAAAACCGGCTCCTATCCCGTAATTACCCGTGATCGCGTCTTCATGTGGTCCAGATTGTACCCAGCAGGGGCAGATGCACCGGATGGAATAGGGAAGCCAACCAACTGGAGTTTCGTGAGTATAGGTAACCATCCTCGAAACCGTTGCCTACTAACTCTGTGCTGGTTCCTAGACTGAGGATTGTTTGTGGGTGGTTGTTCTATTGACATCGCCAGCTCAGGTCCGATTGACATGCGGAGTGGCCGTAAGCACTACAATGGTACCTTCCGGTCTGAGTAAACTCGGCCTACATTTTTTCGCAGATTGCGCTGCCAAAGTTGAAATCTTTAGGGGAGGGGTGCTTGCTTTGCAATTTGCACCTGCTAAATTTGCGTTTCATAAAAATCCTCCTAATTATAACTTTAATGCATTTGTAGCGGCATCTCCGTAATCTTTAATCCTTACTGGGCGTGTTATTAGCTATGAGACGATGAAATGTTGTTTATGTGGTCTTTCTGAGCTAGTTATGAGAAGCCGTGACTCCGAAGTCACGACATTTGGGTCACGCACCTCTTCCAACTTCTCTCAACATCGACGCGATCTACGGTACGGGACGCGTTTTATAGAGGGAAATGGCGCCAAAATCCCAGCCAAGAGGGTCCCAGTCTAAAACCACCTCTTCTCAACCAAAGGCAAAACGGGTTAAACTCGAAGTGGCCTCGTCAAATTCAAAACGTTTCGATCCCCTGACAGCAGTATGAGCTATCTCGTTTGCTCTCATATACACTCAAGAAGCCTCAATAACATGTAGTTCAGAACAGCAAGCCAGAAAACGGAAGAGCTACCAGGCCCGTCACAACGTAACGTCAAGGGAAAGGGCAAGGAGAAAGCTCGAATACAGTCAGTTGAATTTGTGGAGGAGCCGCCAGGTGCTTCATATGCTCTTTTTTATTGCGATACTTACACTTACACACGATAGATGATAGACTATGGGTTGATATATATGAGCCTACAACTGAGGTAATGCCCGTATTGGCCCTGGTACCCTTGACGAACTATTTTAGGCCGAACTAGCAGTACACTCCAGGAAAGTAGAAGATGTTCGTCGATGGTTGGATGAGGCTTTCGGTGGGGGGCCTTCCGGAAAACTAACGAAGTATAGAGTGAGTTAATTGTGTTAGATCTTGCGGGTTGAATTCGAGTTTGTCCTAATAGAGAATACTCGCGTTGACGGGCCCTGCTGGCACAGCAAAAACTACCACGGTTCGAGTCTTGTCTCGCGAAATGGGGTTTGAGGTAATGGAATGGCGCAACGCGATGAGCGAGAATACATCCAATATATTCAGTGCGTGGCTATTCTAGATGAAGACGCGTTTTTTCTGAAAATATTCTTCAGGTGATGCCTTACCAGAGTTAGATGATATCCCGTCATCTAAGGGGTATGGGTACAATGGAGAAGCATCATTTACCAAGTTCGAGAACTTCATCAATCGCACCTTGAACTGTCATAATATATTTTCGAGCGGAAGCAGCATAGCAAACCTCCCACGAAGTCAGTCTCAAACGAAAGCGCCACCCCCAACATCAACCCCTACGCCAGACCGACGGGTAATCCTACTGGAGGACCTCCCAAATATCCTCCATTCTGACACCCAAATCAAATTCCATGCAACCCTTCAGTCCCTTGTTCAATCCCTTCCCTCCTCTCCACCTGTTCCAGTCATTATTATACTGAGTGACGCAGGGGTAAGAGGGGAAGCTAGTGATGAGCGATTGTCCAACGGAGAAGGATGGGGAAAAGATAGGAATGGAGTACTGGATATACGGACCGTGCTGTCACGCGAACTTCTAAATGGACCCTATGTAACTGTGATAAGGTATGCTAATCGTTCTAGATACGGTATTGACTAATGTTCCTTCCTCTAGTTTCAATCCGATAGCTCCTACTCTTCTTACTAAGGCCTTGCAAGCCCTACTTATCCGACAGTTCGCATCATCAAACCACAGCATTCCATCGCGTGATGTTCTCGATATAATTGTGGAATCTTCTAATGGTGACATTAGAAGTGCTGTCATGGCACTTCAGTTTGCATGTATTGTCGACATTGGTAGTAAGGGCAAGAAGAAAAGAATTGGATCGAAGGGGTCGGTAGTGGTTTTAGAATCAGTGACAAGACGAGAGCAGAGCCTGTTCCTTTTCCATCTGTTAGGGAAGGTACTGTACAACAAACGTTAGTCACCCCTGTCAAGTTTATTTGCAGCTGATGTCGATATCTTGTAGGAAAGGGCGATCTTCCCAGCCCTTCTGCCAGCGCCAAAGATATTCAGAGAGAAAAAACGGTCGACGCTCAACTCAAAGACCCACCCAAACTTCCATCTCACTTAAAGGAACATGAACGAAGGCCTTCCAGGATCAACGCGGATGTAAGTTTTTGTTTCCCAGAGCAAGTATTCAAGATTTTGATACTCTGTAATTAATAGGTTCTCTACGCGGACTCACCAATTGATTCCTCCCTATTTTCATTATATATACATCAAAATTACACCCAATTTTGTGACACTGTTGAACAATGCGATGGCGTCGCAGATTGGCTGAGTTGGGTCGACTCTAGTGGCGGCGAAGCGGTGAGACTTTGATTGGCCCGCAAGAGTTGACATCAGACTCACATTCTTCCTGAACAGTGGTACCAAGCCAACCCTCACCGATTTCACCTTTTAACCCTAGGCACCTTGCACTCCCTCCCGACACCCGTAACCCGACGCTCGCAGAAGATCTTTAAACCGGCGTTTTTCGAATGTTTACAAAAGGAGAAAAATGCCTGGGATGCAGTAAGGGACGCTCGGGGGTGGGTGCTCGGGGAAGGGATTATTCAGGGAACTAACCGGGTTTGTGAATCCCATGTCCGCGAACCTTCACTTGACTTACTAATCTAATCTGACTAGGAGTCTTCGTGGGCAGCTGGAGGTTGGAGCCGAACTGACGTTGCCATAGAACTCGGGGGTATCCTTAAAGCAAAAGACGCCGTAGGAAAATTTGCACCCCAACCTCCGACATCGCATCGTTTATTTTCCAACCTTTCGTTCGCTTTTGGAAAACCATTTGGAGATATACAGCAGCTCAGTGAGGGCGATTTGGAACAAGACAATGAACAGGAGGTTAATGCACGTGAAGTTGGTTCACTAATTCGAGAAACCGAAGGAGGCGGATGGTTAGAAAGTGATGACATTGAAGAATTTTGATACCGCAGTCGGGTATTTATTGATTTAAACTTTCGCTTGCCTGCGATTCTGTCGACTTATCAGGGGCATATGTAGTCAGTAACCCTATCAACGCCCCGCGTTCCACCCTAGCAAATTTTTGACACCTTATTTAATGAAGACTCGCCACACCGTCACATTCAAATTTCATAAGCATCACTTTATACAACCCATCTTTTTTTTCTCCCCAAGCTGGGAGCCGAATTAGGATCTGGTGCGAATATATTTTAAGAACCCCATGCACCCCACAATCGGTTCAGCGAGCACCCGGCCTTTGCCTTTGAAGACTCGTGATAGGGATTCCAGCCACCGCAAAATGCAGGGATACTGACAGAAAAAATGAGCCTCGGTCGAAGGTGCCTGATTCTCGGGCTTTATAGCCCAAACGTTACTATTTTTCCAACAGTTATCAACTCTCGCCCCCTTATGTACCTCCCTCCTCTACCTCTCACCAATCAGCTCCAATAACGCCTCTGGTGGCCTGATTATGCCACCTGAACTAGGGCCTTGGGAGAGCGTAGAAGTCAGAACTGCATTAGCATGTAAGTGGATTCACAGACCTCGTGGTGCCCAAAGTCCAACAATATTTGTGGCTATTGATATTAGGGGGCGCACTGATTTGGCTGGGATGGGAGTGGGTAGTGACTTTTCCGAGCGAGTATAAATATATTTTAAAGTGCGCAGAAAGCCTCATCCTCTGACTTTGTCGGATGCCCGTGATCATCCAAACTTATATTTCTTGTCAGAGGGGAACATTCACCAGCAAAATTATTATACTTGTCGACAAGGTATATTGGCCTATCTGCACAAATGTAGGATTTTTTTGGATACTATCATCAGACTATGGCTAACGGCGTTGAAGCCTCAATCAGGTTTTAATCGCTATGTTCCTCCGCAAAGCCATATTGGGCCCAGGCCTTTGTCGGGCTTGGTTCGTATTCCAGTCGATGATAGTACAGATTCTATATTCCTCGGTCCAGGCCGTGTTGATGTATCGAGGTCAGTCCCCAGATTATTGGACTCTACCAAATCATATCAAAACATCCACCCAGTTTACGCACTTTATGGCCGGACACTCCGGATGAAAGCATTTATGATTCTGGTTTTCATCACGGAGAGCGTATCGATGTTATCACTTGGGGCGCATGTGACGATGTCGATTAACTTCAGCCCTGTATGTCTCGTGCACAACACCCCCCTCCTTGTGCTTCCCATGAGGTATACCCCATCAACTCGATCGTATCCTGCTAGAAGCACTCACAGCATTCTTAGCGGGATTGTAGTTGCGACCCAATGTCTTGTGTGGTGTATGACCCTACGGAAGCGTACCGCGTTTGAATACAGGAATCACCCCCTGATGAAAACTCTTACTCGTGATGGTGGGATCGTTTGGGCCGTGTTAAGTTGTGAGTCACTCGTTTTGGTGACTTTCTCTAACCTAACCAACAATCGCGGATAGTGTTTTTTACCGTCGCGGCACCCTACGCGTACTATGTCAGGGCGCCAACGCATAGCACATTCACGTACGTCCCTTCCGAGACACCCGATTTATCTATTAATATATCCCATTAGGTTCCTTATCACCTTGCTTTCTATAATCGTGAGTACCTTATCGTGTTGATCTTATGGCGTCACGTTCTTACTTGTTCGTAGGGGTGTAGGTTGATTCTAAGTACCCACCACACCCCCATGCAAGGAAAAGGGGAAACCTCGGATGTCGAACTTTCGACACAATTCACGACCTCTATTGACACGGACATATCCGATGTCATATCCGAACTGGGGGCTCCTCAATAACACCTCTTCCACCAACACTCCCAAAGCCAGATTTACGTAGGGCAAATGTCCTGTTTCTATGCCATCGTGTATATTTATACTACCACACACCTTTTCTGTATCATACCTACAAACCTTCTCTCCCCCTCCTCAGATTCTCGTAAACTAAACCAATTTTAAATTAATATCATCATTTGTATTAAACTACTTATACAGAGGTAAATTATATGGAATGGAAAGGACAGGAAGTACAATGAGAGTGGAAGATTACATCGACAAGTACAAGGATTAAGTATTACAAAGAGGGGAGTACAGACAACAATAGAGAGCACCTTGCGGGATTATAAGTACAAGTACATTCGTAGATTCATTAAATTAGTCATAAAACTGTGATGCGTGTGAGCGGTGACGAGAAACGAACGAATGAAACAAAAAAAAAAACAAAAAAAGGGGTATCATCAACAGGCCGAAGGGAGCAGCTCCTTGAATTGCAGCCCCGGGACGCACTTCTCGAAGAGGCCTTGCAGTTCGGCCAACCACAAGTAAGTGGATGGGCCTTGAGAGACGCTGAGGGTCTCCAGTTCCCACTCCGCATAGCTCGCTCGCCTATCCCAAACCTTCTTCTTGAAGGAGGTCTGCATAGCAAGAGGTCAGCGCAGGTGAGGTATAACCAGGTCAAAAAGACATACCAGTTCAGCCCTCTTCGAATGAGCAGGGTAGTTCGAATTGACATGGGCGGCGGTAGCGACCACCTCGGCAAAATCCAACTCCAAATGCGCGAGCCGGGGGAGTCTCGACGACAGGAGGTCCAGGAACGGCGGGCTGAGATGGCAGATCCTGAGGTGGAGGTGCCTGAGGCTGCACGTCTCGGAGACAGGGTCGATGACGGCGTCGAGGATGAATTGGACCTCCTGGTATGTGAGGCGCCTGTCGACAAGGGTGAGGCTCTTGAGCGTGCGCGCGTGTTGGCGGAGGAGACTAGCGACGGGGGCTAGGTCCGCTTTCAGGGGCCTCAGGGCGAGGTGTATTTCGTGCAGCTGGGGACCGGGGGTCCCGAGGGAGGCGAGGATGTTCGGGATCCAGTACTTTGACGAGGGGGGCAGTGGGATATCGTAAGTCCCACAACGGCTGACGGTAAGCTGTAGGTGGCGGAGTGTCTTCTGATGTTTCGTGAGGAACTTGGACAACACTACCGGTGAAGAAAGGTGTGCTCCGTCAAAGGGGATGGAGAAGCGGAATGTATCGAGCTGGGGGAAGAACCCGAGGTGGTTGAAGAATCGGGAAAAGTCGAGGAACTGGGAAGGCAAAACCGACGAGATGCACAACGATCTCAGTGTGGGGAAGAGATTGTTGACAAATACCGTGAAGGAGTCGAATATCCCGTCAACCTCTTTCCTCTTCAAGTCCAGCGTGCACACAGTGACCTCCAGTTCCTGAAGTCGAGGGAGCGAGATTGACGCTAGAGATTGCAGTGCTTCAGGCGGCACCTTCAACGAAAGTATGACCAGTCTATCCCACATCCGGGTGAGCACGGGGCAGAGGAACGCATGGAAAAATTCGGGGTGGTACCCGCGGTTCTGATCCCAACCCAATTTGTATTCCGTGACATTGCTCAACTTCTTGACAACTTCGGAAATGCGATCTACCTCCTTCTTCACGCGTTTTCTAGTAAGCTCATTCATCTCTCTCGTTTCGCAGTCGGGATCGAACAGGTGCGTAACGATCCTCCACAAATTCACACCCTGGTTTCGGTAAGACTTCACGCGGGGTTTGACGAGCCACGGGGTGATTTCCAAACGCCGTACGACATCGCACCGCCCGAATTTCGGATCACTGGAACGAAGGTGATCAGTTATGTTTTCAGGAGCACCGATATCGGTAGAAGGCAATCTCAGGACTCACCCAAGGTTCTGGCACAACCATTTAGTGTACCGATCGAATTTGACAAACTTGAGGACTTCGTAGCGGGCCCTCGTGGCGATGATGTGGAAAGGCTGGCTCACTTCGGCCAGGGTCGTTAAGACTGCGCTTGGGAGGAAGTGGGAGATGTTCTCCCAGATGTCAAAGGGAATGCGGTCGATTGGCCTCTCCGACATATCGTGGTAGTGGGACCGAGGGAAATGACTCACTGGAGGCCGAAAAGCATGGGCAGCTGGCGCCTTATATTCGTCAAAAATAAACAAATACGGGGAATGAGGCTGTGTGAATTGAAAGTGCGCAGCATTGTACGCCTCGTGTATGGTGCGAGGCGTAAAGATTAAGGTACAGTCTTCATAACCTTTTTTAGTTTTTTGAGTTCGCAAGTTGATTTCTCTACGGGGAACTCGCGTGCGAAAGGCTGTGTGGTTATTAAATTCGACATCGGGGTGGGAGTCAAAGAAAGAAGCGCAAGGATTGGCGAGATGAGCCAAATTCGCGATTGAATGAATCGCGTTCGGCTTTATCATGCCGAACTCACTTTTGGCCTTCCGACGATGGCGCTTGTTTGCCACTATTCTCGGTACAATAGTTCCTGAGTCTTTGCTGACTCTTAAGTCAAATACACACAGCGTCTAAGATTCAATACAAAACCCCTCTAGGAGCGTCCTTCCCCAGGGGACAGGCTCCACGTCCGCGGCGTGCGCCCCATGATCTCAAAATATGATCATCATTAGCAAACCTTTGTGACCACAGCTCTGATGAGTCTGTAAGTAGATCGAATAAAACAAAACCTCGAAGAGGTCCGATGTTTTGCCGATCCCGGCGGTATGTGTTGCACTTTTCACTCATCATGTTCTGCATTAGGAAAATGCGTAAGCTGTAATCGCTTGGCTCGCCAAATGGATTCGTATATGAGGACTGGTTCTCACACTAGGAACCAGAGCGTGATTTTGTGCTAACGTCTCAACTTTTACGGTCGTGTCCACGAACAAACCGCGTGAAGATCGACATTGAATACGGATTTACATGGCAATTCTGTGCTTTCGTTCGGACGTATCTTTTGATTCACAGCATATAACAAAAAAAAAAAAACAGCCCTAGATGGTGAATATAGTAAACATAGTAAAAATAAAAAAAGCTCTTACCTATATCAGGCGCACTCATGACATAATCTACTGAATGAAAGTGCGACGAAGACTGCGGAACCGTTCCCTTCTGACCTTCAGCATGCATACAACATATACCGAGAAGCTCGGCTTTCTCACAAACAGCGACCGTTCTGCGAAGGTAATGCGCGTTGCTAGTAACCAAGTGAGGTCCTGGCGTGATTCTCGCTTATTCGGCTGCGCTGGAAGAGGAGCTTAATAAGAATTGCCAGGCGCCCAAGTAAATATACTGATGAAGCGGAGTCTGTTGGCGCCCAAATTACAAACAGCCGGTACGTCAGGAATGGCCAAGGATTCAGCAAGGAGCCAGGAAAGGGAATACGGGGGCCCGGGGATTGCGAAGAGGACGGAAGTTGAGAGAAGAAACAAGCCTCGACAATCGTTCTTGAATGTCCGCAAAAAGTATATGATGTCTAGATGGTTTTTTTTATAGGACCGGCGCTCTTTCTTGGGGGAGACTTCAAGCGGCTACTTCCCCCGCCTCCGCATATCATCATTTTGATCCTTGTCTCTCACTGTCAACTCTTTTGTCGTCGCTTCTTGTTGCACCTTTTACCTGCCCATTATCCCCAGATGCGTTAGCTCGAGCCATTTTCCCGCTTTGTCTGCACCTCTGTCGGGGGAGCATGATTTTGGCGCGATCGATTGGGCATAGCCCAAGCTTCTGGCTCAAAAAATCTGAGTCGGCACATTTAGCTCCACCTTATACCAAGACACCATGTGGATCGATTTTCTGGCACCGGCCGGCAGTGGGTCTTTGGAATGCGTCAAAGTTGGTGTCTTCATATACTGGGGCCCCATAAAACGCATAGGTCCTGTGATAATGTGCGGTCTTATGCTCTTTGCAGCCAGTAGCCCTCGGATCGGGAAACCTGAGCTTAGACTCGGAGTAAGCGTGAAGAAATACAAAGTATCCAGCTTGTAAGACCACTGAGAAAGACAAGGGATATAGCAGATTTTATAGAGGCTCTTAAGTAGGCCAGACTAGGAATGAGGGGGTGTTGGGGGTGTAGATGAGCGGCGGATGCGAACACGAGTACGGTGTGAATTCGAACCTGAGAAATAATAGGTCATAACGCTCAATAATCCTGTGTAGGATCTCGAGGCCGTTATATTCAAGTCGGGAAAAACGAGGGAGCATCTTCGACAGCGCCGCCGCCACGTCGGACCTGAGACAGGTCCTGACAGGTCCCTTCACCTACTAACACATTTTGGAGCCTTTTCTTCTTACATTTGCACCCTTGGCGACTATGTAAATCTGCTTTGCGGCCAGCTGGTCCTATGGACAAGGAAAGGAAGGGGTCGTCAAGAGGCTGAACGGGAAAGCTCCTTCATTAACCCCAAGACTCTTGCAGGGCATCAATGCAGGCGTCCCATCGTTCGTCCAAGCGCAGCGGGGCAGGGCAGCCTACCCCCAAACGCCACCAATGTGAAGATGGTAGATGACCATGTTGTGCTCGGCGTGGAGGCAATTATAGGTGCTGCTTTGATACCTGGGGGACTCGATGCGGTACTCGGGGTGTCCTTGTACGACGATATACCGCTTTATGGGGGGGCTGCTGGTCACATTTAGCCAGAAGATACTACACGTCCTCCCATTCTTTCGACGCTTGGGATTTCTAGGTGTCGTGATAGACTTCCAGAGGTCACAGAAAAATAAGGGTCAGCTTTCACTAAACTTGCCTCAGTTGTTATTAGACATCTTTATGGAAGGGTTGGCAGGCTAACTCCCCAGTACATGTCTGGACTCTGAGATTAAAGTCTCACCTAGAATCACATAATTTGTTTTTGAACAGAGTACTTTCGTAACCTCTTGAGAATTTTGCTGAAATTCGGGCAGTCTATTTTGTGCAATTTGTCGGTCTTTCACCTCATCGTTTGTGACGTTGGGCGGTGACCTCAACGGCAACCTTGACCTTGGGGATTTGTATAGTAACTCTACCATTTCATTCTTTCTGCCAATGTTGCAGCTCCACGTCCTCCAATGACTGGGATAAGATTCTGGATGTTGTTGATTGGTAGTACCTAAGTGTAGCAGAGCGCGCCTTGATGGTATATTGAGGTCACACTGCTATGATCACCATCATATGAACATGCAGGTGGAGTAATTTGTGGAGTCTAACATTTCGCGAAACTCGCTTACATAATATTTCTCCAAAATTGTTGAAATAATTGGATTGTAAAAGTGTTTGATTCAAATTGTATCAGTGAGAATGTAGAGAGGATCTTGGAGTGGCTCCTCTGTTGACAGAAACTAAAGTGGGCATGGGATCGATTGAAGAGAGCTGAACATTAAACATACCCTATGCAAGACAAGGAGCACCACTCCTAATCTCTTCCTCAAATGTGGCCTCAAGACTGGCCTTGAGCTTCATAGTATACGCGATTTCCATCGTCATCTTTCGAAAACCTGGAGAAATCCATTAGCGACCGTTAGACAGACAGAAGCGAACACTGGGAACGCTGGACCACAGTTAGTTAAAAGTTGATTAATAGCGAGTTTAGGACGTACTTCGCCACTTCGCAGAGAGCAGCAGCCTGACTGACAGCTTCGGGCATGCCGTCATAAAACTAGTGATTATCCCTCCTCCCTTCTACCAGCATGACCCGACTCCGAGCGGGTCGCGAAACAATGTTGATAGCACCATGGAGAACACGTGCTGTGGAAGATTAACGCGGTTTAGTTTAGATACTGAGCAGATACTTCGCTGGGTTTCGTTGGTGTATGTGCACACGCCATAACCCGCATCTCCAGTGAGCCAAACCTGGAAGTTCGTAGACGGGTTTTGGATACAAACACCATCTCCGGTAGCAATACGCACTTCTGGAAAGATGACAACAGGCGTTTGCGAGGCACCATCGTCAGAAATTTCGGCCACCACAGTAAGATAGCGTCGAGCACCATCCGAGTGTCTGGCCGTGAGCCAAAGTCAGACAGAACGTCAATTTTAGGCATGTCGACTTGCCCTCATACTAACGAAGTGGTAGATGCGACTGATCTTTTCACAGAGTAGCGCGGATGCCAGCTGAACTTCTTGGTTTTTTGGATGGTCTGCCAAAGCGTCCCTGTTCATGGTCAAAATTTTCTAGAAGAAATATTGGGATAAATTTTGATTTCTTGAAGCCCTCTGCAAGCATGCCAGAGTCATCCCGCTTCCATTATCGCGAGGGTCACCCTTCGGTAGTTCTCAGTGGACTTAAAATTATCACCGTAACCATATACTTGAAGACCCATTACATGGCGGAGGCGAGAGACTCCATAACAACTGTATTTCTGATGCGCAACCATACGGTCTGGCCGGGCAACTAACGTTGGTGCCCCCGTCAAAAAGAAGCTTGAAACGTGATGTTGAGGACGAAATGAAGGAAGACGAGAGGAAATGGACGAAGAAGACGCCTGCTATACTTGGATAAATGAAGTTCGTCTACGTGTGTACGCCCTTTCAATCGAGTGCGTGTACAGGCATCTAAGGGTCGCAAAGGTCACCTATGGGGTTTTCGCAAAGGTCGCCGTCTGGTACACGGGGCGGTCGTTCCCGGGTGCGGTAGCAGCAATGCATACACTCAAGGATGGTGAATAACAGAATTTTCGGTGTGTGCGCTTATTTGTAGGTGAGGACAACCTGTACTGCTCGATATGCTCGAAGAAAGAAGTTGTGTCAAACAGTAGTATTCGGGTGCTCGCCTGAGATACCCATTGGCATCCTCGAGGTATGAGTGGAGAGTCACGTCGGTGCGAATATGAATAGGCTTGGTCGTCTCACATTTATCGGGTAAATAACTGCTAGACCTGTAGGACACCCTTCTTGGGCGGCTGGGGGAGCCATAGTAGTTCAATGATTTGAGTACCGAGTCCCTATACACAATTGTGTTTAAGCTAATTGAGCATTCCACACTTGAAAAAATTCATTCCCCAATGGTCCCAAGTCCTTCCGGAGCTATTCACACCTCGTGGCATCAATCCTTTGTGCGTCTTCGCAGTGCATCCCAGGTATTGCGTCTCTTCAACAACTAAAATCCTATCCTGCGTCATTGTAGCACTCCCCTAAGTTTGCCTCGAGATCAGATGGAGAAAACCAGGTATGGTAACCCAAACGACAATGGTAACTGGTCTTGTTCATATCAGCCTTAGTCGCAAACCCGGCGTAGCCACTCCGGTCAATCCCAGCAAAACAGGATCTTCAACCGGTCCTGGATCAAGAGGGTGGCAGGAACCATGTTGGCCTGGCCGTGGGGTGCGTTCTGAGGTGTTACCTATCCTTCATGGCCTTTGTAAATTGTAGCATGCTGAAAAGGCAACGACAAAGGCATCTTCCCCGTCAAATGTCAAGCACAAACACCCTACGAATTCGAAGGGGACGCCTGGCGTACATCATCCGAAGGAAGGAGAAGCAATTAGGGGATCTGCCATGCGCGAAGGGGTCGATGGGGTAATAGAGTGTCTGGTTGATGGTGTGACAACTTTGCGAACTAGGTTATTGGGCCATCTCGTTCCCGACACAACCGGGTTGTTTCATGGACCCGCCGTAGAGGAAACAAATGACCTCGTAATCTATGTGGAAAACACCCTTTTCAAACTGGGGAAGTCTACGGCGACGAATGCTGTTCTCGATAGATGCGTGGACATCCTAATACAGACCATGCGCTTTACGAATAAGGAATTGGAGCAGGTACAACGCGATCACCGTATAGAGATTGCGAATTTGAAAGCTGAGCAAGAAAAGCTGCAAAACGCCAACACAACTTTGACCGAACTGCTCCAAGAATACCGCGAAGAAATAGAAGAATTCGAGGCTGAGCGAGATTGCACCACAGAACAGATTAAGGAACTCAATGACGAGTTGGAAGATAGCAAGCAAGAGAAGATAACTCTGCGACAAGAAAATAACCAGTGGCGTCAAAAGTTCGCAGCAGTGGATGCCAAACGACTGGCCGCAAAATTAGAGTGTGACCGGCTTGTGCAAGAAAATGACGATTTGAATCAGAAGTTGATCGAAGAGAAGAACCGGCAGAAATTTGAAGAAATGAGGCGTAAGATGGAGGAATTTGAGCGTCAAGAGGCTGAAGTTGCTCGGAAAAAACGCGAAGAGGAAGAAAGGAAGCGACGAGGGGAAGAAGAAAAACGCCGCCAGGAAGAAAAGCGCCGCCAAGAAGAGGAAGAGAGAAAACGCAAGGCGAGAGAAAAGGCTGAGCAAGAACAACGAGCACGTGAGGCGACTACGGCTGCAGAAGAAGAGAGATGTCAAAAAAGAGATGATACGCACTGGGGAGAGGGGCCTTGGACCTCGAACATAGCCCTAGACCAATTTCACGTTGTAACAGAGGAGTTTACAACGACCAAGTATTCGACGGATATTCCCATAACAATTCGGTCCATCCCTTGGCCAGTCCTCAACAGCCCCTCCCAGTTCACACTCGAGGACCTAAGTTGGAAAAGTGTTGAAGATTTTTTGAGACATGCTAAGAAGTTTTACGCAGGGGAAGGCAGTGCCAAATACGTGAGACTACTGAAGCAGCTTCAACTCATGTTCCATCCTGATAGGTGGAGTTCGAGGAATCTTCTACTGACTGTGATAGATAGCGAGCTCCGGGAAAAGTTGAGGCAAGCAGGAAAAGTGGTTTCGCAGGCTGTGAACCAGTGGGTGCATGAGGAGAGCAGGAGGTCCGCCAGAGAAGCCTGAATTTTTAGCTTAGTCAGCCATGGATGTT